>JAOEHI010004681.1:0-37470 GCA_025447815.1 Percopsis transmontana | reverse complement strand
TTTAGCAGACAGCATTTAGCATACAGCATTTAGCATACAGCATTTAGCAGACAGCATTTAGCATACAGCATTTAGCAGACATCATTTAGCAGACATCATTTAGCATACAGCATTTAGCAGACAGCATTTAGCAGACATCATTTAGCATACAGCATTTAGCAGACATCATTTAGCATACAGCATTTAGCAGACAGCATTTAGCATACAGCATTTAGCAGACAGCATTTAGCATACAGCATTTAGCAGACAGCATTTAGCAGACAGCATTTAACCTACAGCATTTAGCAGACAGCATTTAGCAGACAGCATTTAGCAGACAGCATTTAGCATACAGCATTTAGCAGACACCATTTAGCATACAGCATTTAGCAGACATCATTTAGCTTACAGCATTTAGCAGACATCATTTAGCATACAGCATTTAGCATACAGCATTTAGCAGACAGCATTTAGCAGACAGCATTTAGCAGACAGCATTTAACCTACAGCATTTAGCATACAGCATTAAAACATACAGCATTTAGCATACAGCATTTAGCATACAGCATTTAGCATACAGCATTTAACATACAGCATTTAGCATACAGCTTTTATCCAAAGCGACTCACTATAAGCACACGTGTCGATAGCTGAATAGGTCGTGCACCAGTTATCGCAAGCAAACAACACTCGTCAGGGCTACCTTAGTTACACGTTACATATCAATTACCTTAGTTACACATTATATATCAAATACACATTACATATCACCACTCAATACTCATAAACAGCTTATATATACAGTATATAGGCAAATAATGATTTATATCATGATTTATCTACCCCAAGGAGAACTGTCTTGGAGCCTGCGAGGGTGTAGGCGTGTTTTCGTGCTGTCCGTATGACCTCACCTGTTTCCAATCCCTGAGTCCCGTGAACCACACCTCCCAACACTCCCTCTCATACATACAGCGCTAAACCGTGCCCACACCCCCACAGAGCATTTGGAATATTAAACAATGTAATATATCAACATATCTGCATTGATATTTAACTTGCTATATATTTAGCTGAACTCACAGAAGAAGGATTCAAGACTTCTCCTTTCAGTTTCCACTGGCTGTGGACATCATCCTCAGTGATCTCCACCTCGAAACGTGCTGTCTCTCCATCGAAGAGCTCGACACCGTACATCGGCCGAACCACCTTGACGTCGCGAGCTGGAAAAAATAAACTGTTTAGAAATCACTCAAACTATTTCTATACATAAATTGTCCATTCAGTCAGTCAAACTACACTTGTAGACAGCTCTGCTGCGATTTAGAATATTTTATATACATGTAACTGAACTTCTAAGTCTGGGAAAGAATTTCCTGAATTTACCTTCGATGTTGATAATTGCCGCAGTCTTGTCTGTTCCACAATCACATACATATTGCCCTTTATCTTTCTGCTCCACTTTCTTTAGCACCAGAACTCTCCGTGTTGCCTCGGTCTTCATGACCACCATCTTGGAGGCGATGATCTCTTTCTCATCGTGGTACCACATGACGGGTACGTCCTTACTGAGCTCACAGTCTAGAGTCACCTCGTCCTTCTCTGTGGCCGTGTAGTCCTGTAGTTTTACTGTGAAGATGGCGTCCCCTTCTGTAAGTGGACAATGTGTTAAAGTTAGTTTAAGTTGATCTAATGAGCAAGAAAACACAACACAAACCACTTTTCAAATCACACCCATACCAGAGTCCACGCCCACAAACCATGAGACCATTAAGTGGGGGAAATTTAGCTGGTGGAGTCCCGGGTGCTGAGAAATAATAATTAGTAGGTTTGTTTATTGTCTGTGCTGTCTATCTGTGTGTGGGTTGGTATATGGATCCATGAATGGATCAACCAATCAATCATCAAATCATATAGACAGTGAGTGTCACACAGAATAAGACAGAATAAGATTATCAATCCTTTATTTTGTATGTGCATATTTATTTGAGTATGTGAGTATGCTATTGGGTCGTGTCACGGGTGCGAGGCAGTCATTAGTATCTAGGGCCCTGTGCACATTGACACACGTACAAATCCAGGCGAACAGACAAACATTACAGTTGGAAGAAATGAAAGGAAGTAAAAAAGAGAAATGAAGAAAGTAAATTGTAACTGTTACCTATGACTGTCAGTTTTGCCATGGAGTAAATTCCTTTGGCCTCTGCCTTAATCTGGCAGGTATCATCTAGAGCCAACATCCGCATTTCAAGAGTGTGTTTTTTCCCTTCAACATAGGTGAGCACCGTTCTGCTCACATGGAGTTTGACTTCGTTACGGTACCAAACCACCGGTACGTTCTCGTGAGACAACTCCAGCTCAAAATGCACAGTACTACCTTCCTTATATGTTTGGTCTCGAAGCTGCTGGACGAATTTGAGCCTCATGCCTGGAATACATGCAGTTGAGTACATAACAGGTGGTGCCACTGGCCACTTACAAAGCTATGCACCCATCAGCAGAAGATAGCAAAGAGGTGATATGAAAGATATCGCAAGAGAGAAGTACCATAAAAGAAGTGCCTTCTAATACGTACCTTCCACGGTGAGCTGAGCAACTGATTTCTGGCCCAGCACCTCAATACAATATTGTGCCTCATCGTCAAACTCACTGCTGTTTATGATCAGCATGTGTTTCTTTCCGTCATCAATAACCTCGTATTTAGGGCTCGGGGTGATGATGTCATCCCCTTTGTACCATATGACCTTAGGAACATCTTTGGTGATGGTGCATTCAAACTTAGCCTGCTTCTTTTCAGGCACTGAGACATCCTTCAGCGGGTCAACAAAGCCCATTTCGATTTCTGGGAGGTGATGAACGATGATTCGTTATTCACCATGGAAGCAAATCCTTCACTGTTCTTACCGTAATCACTCTGCAACACCTCCCTCATTAGGGTGTTAAGGTAAAACACATGGACAACACAGAGACAATGGAGCCTAATGAAGACAGCCCCGGACAGGTTCCTACCTTTGACCGTAAGCATGGCACTGGTGTTTGCATTCAGAGCCTGGTAGGTCACCTCTCCGGCCTGGTCCAGCTGGACGTTCTTCAGAGTGAGGAACCTCTTCCTACCTTCACTCTTGATGTCACATGTCTAAAAAGGACCAAAATAAATCATTCATACCAGCTAATCATGTCCTACAAATATCTGAAATATAAACAGAACACGAAATATGAAATACTTAATAATAATATTAATAATAATAATAATAGTTCTAATTGCTAAAAGCCCTTTATGGATTGTAAAGACTCTTACAGGGGATCTGGTGAGGACCTGGCCTCTCAGTTTCCATTCTCCAGGCACGTCATCCTCAGAGATCTCAGTGCTGAAGTTGGCCTCCTCCTTCTCAACCACCTCTACGCTGGAGAGAGGCTTCAGGATCTCAGCCTCACGTTCTGGACAAGAAAGACAAGCCAATACGTGCCCATGTGATAACATACTAACAGAAGACACCACACTGGAAACCACACTAGTCCAGTTATGGTGTGAGGGTGAACTACTGGAAGCCAGGTCCAGTGGTTCAGTAGCCCTGCTTAAAGCGACTCATTAAAAAGCTTTTCACCTGTTTTACATGTGTGTTTGTGTAAAACCAACCTCCAAGAGTTAGTTTAGCAGTGTATTTGCGGTCCTCCACTTGAATGGAATAATCTGCTACGTCATTAGGCTGGCAGTTGTTGATGGTAAGGGTCATGTCCTTCCCATCCTTAATAATCTCCACCTTGTCTGATGGAGTTAGCTCATCGTCTCCCTTGTACCATTTCCATTTGGGCGTGTCTTTGAAGAGCTCACACTTGAATGTGGCCTTGGCCTTGGGCTTCACATGCTGGTCTCTCAGTGGCTTGACCAGCCAGTCTTTGATTATTTCTATTGAGGGAAAAGTCTAATATTAGGCGCTTTCGGACCAAACAGTTTTACGGACTACCCACTAAACTACCTTTAAGGGGTTTTTTTTGTTTGCATTTCCACCGCTAGTAACACTGAAGTGAAGTAAACTGGCTGACGGTTGGTATAGCAACGTCACTTGTTGAGAGCAAATGCTAGCGAAAATTTTGATATTTTGCTTAGACTTGATCAAAATGTCGGTTGGAATTTTCCTCCGTCACATAGAGGCTTGATAAAGCCTGGACTTCAGTGTCGGCCCATTTGTTTTTTGTGAGTTTTTCCCATTTTTTAACGCTGCTGTTTACACGGCTAATATGTTTTTTTTTAAATGGCAGTTGCCGGTGATTCATTTAACTCATAGTTCCTATTGTACTGGAAGAGTACCTACCCTGAAGTAGGAGCTAAAAAAGTCCCTCAAAACGGCACTCTAACAACTATCATCGTCCTTAGTTCCTGCCATGCGGGCACACATAAAAGGGGGTACTTCCTCCAACAGCTCTAAGATCTATGAAAAAGTTCCTCTAATCCAAAAGCCTCTATTATTTACGCCTGGTGCAATACCTCTAAGCATACCCAGAAGAACTGTAGCTCTTGAGATTACAACGATGATAATTAATCTCTATTGATGCTCACCAATCACTTTCACATTGGTTGAAGTCTTCACATCTTCCTGATTGGCCACTTCACATGAGTAGAGACCGGCGTCCTCCTCGGTGGAGTTCTGGATGGTCACCGCGTGTTGCAGCCCAATGATGTTGATGGCCAACTTGCCAGCCTTCTTCTTCAGCTCCTCACCATTCCTCTTCCAGACGACGTCTCTCTCCTTGTTCAGCTCACAAGTCAAGTACATGGGCTGGCTCTTTATGCACGAGGTCTCTGGCTCCAGCTCAATAGTCCATTTCACAGGCAGCTCTGCAGACAACAGGAACACATTCATTAATGACAATATACAGTACATTCAGCATGTTTGTAATCCGTAAAACGGCACTAGACTAGAGCTGTTGTCACAATTTGTTGTCTTCATCATCTTACCCTCTACAATTAGCTTGGCTGTGCATTGTATTTCCTTGCCAGCATTCTTGGCCACACAAGTGTATTCTCCAGCATCAGACAACTGAACATCAATAATGTGCAGCTTGCGGTCTTTGCCATCAGAGGTGAACTTGTGTTTAGGGCTCTCACGGATGTTGCTGCCATCCTTCATCCAGGAGGCAATAGCAGTGGAGGGGGAAACCTCACACTCAAACACAGCAGATGAGCCAATAGACTCAGCCTCTGTCAACACAATGTCCTGAAGCTTCTTGATGAACTTTAGAGGAACAGCTTTGAGCTTGAATCCTCCGAAAGGCTCCTCTGGTGGTGATGGGCCTTTTCCGCCAGGCTTTAGGCCCCTGCCTCGGCCACCGTCACCAGGAGATGGAGTTTGTCTTGCTACAATGTAAGAAAAAAAATGAGTTGGTCAATATTTCAAATTAAAGTAAAAAACCATCCAAGAATAGTGGGGCATTAACTTGGAATTGCAGTAAGAACAAGAATTAATTGACAACCAAATAGTTGTCACCACCAGACACAAAAGACAAACGATTTTTACTAATCTTAAAGCATAACCGAGTCTATTCTCACCCCCAAATCCTCTGCCTCTGCCTTTAGGTGGCTCTTCTGCTGGCTTTCCATCTGGACAAAAAACAACACATTGAGCTTCCTCCTAAGAGGTATCTCATTGCACACAGACCACAATGACAACACGATAAGACGAAAGAACTAAGCTGGCAGCAAATATGCTGATTTCAATCACAAAAAACACAATACATAAATGGAAGTAAGATGAACACATATGGCACAACATGTGTTGAAGATGTAGATGGGACATGTGAAAATTGGGACACGATGATCCAATAGACAGAAATACAAAATTACGTACATGATGAAATGCTCTACTGAGCCACTGGTAAACAATGAAATGACCAAAACTGAACAAAATGAGGACATGTTAAGATGACAAGACAAGGCCAAACTGACTGGATGAATATGAAGACGATTTGTGGATACATGAATGACAGGTGGAAAGATGGGTAGTTGATTGAGGTAGATGGATCAAATGATGAAGATTAGTTGAGTCATCTTAGGAATGATGACCATGATGCTCCAGGGTCATCAGTTTGAGAACTCAGCCACCTTCACCTCACCTCGTTTGCCGCCAGGCATTCCTGGAGTCTCCAAAGCTCCGTCCTGACCTTCGCCTTCCCAGTCCTCCGAAGGAACCAGCTCCCAGCCCCAAGCCTCTTCCTCTCCTTCCCCTACTTGGTCTTCATACTCCTCTTCAAACACCTCCTCCTCTGGCTGAGTGGCCACCTTTGTCATCTGTACAGCTCCAGGTGAGACTTCCTTCACCATATGAATCTTTTCTTTTGTGGGCTTCACCTCTGGTGAAGATTTCTTAGGAACCTTTTTGAGAGCAACAGCTTCAATGGAGTCTTTCGGAGAAAGAATCTTTTTGACATCGGTGCTTGGTTTTCTCTCCATTGGAACTGCTTCAAGTTCTTTAGGTATTGGTTTCTCAACCTTGGGAGATGGGGTCTTCTTTAGCTCTGTCTTCTTGAGCTGCTCAACAGGCTTCAAACCTTTTTCCTCTTTCTCATTTTCTTTACCTACTCTAGGTGAAGGGGTCTTCTTTAGTTCAATTCCCCTCTTCATGGTCTCTGCATGCTTTTGCAATGCTTCTTTCCCCTTTTCCTCTGCTGTTTTCTGTGATGGATCTTCTTTTTTGGCTGGTGCTACCTTTCCTGTAGGGCTGGGCTTTTTGAGAGTAACAGGCTCTTTCTCAGGAGTTACAGTCTTTTCTGCTATGCTAGGTTTCTTTTTGTCGTCAACAGCTTCTTTCTCAGAAGTTCCTGTCTTATCCACAGCTTTTAACAGTTTTTCCTTGGGCTCTCTAAAGGTGTCATCTTTTGGAGTTTGGCTGGGTGTTTTGGTTTCAACATGCTTCTCCAGTGGGGATGGTTCTGGCTTTCCCCCCCCTTCTGGCACCTTTGTAAAAGGCTTCAGTGCAACCTGCTCATTTTCTTTATCTGGAGTGGAAATGGTTTTCCCTTTGTAATGCAGTTTGTCAGCTTCTAGAGTTTCTTCATCTTTAGGAGCTTTATCATCATGCTTCTTTGGCCTAATCTCCTCTTGATGTTGGTCTTTTTTAATTTCAGGGGTCTTAGAAAGATGAGTAGGTTCATCTTTTGCTCGTCTTGTGGCAGCAGTGGGCTGATCCCTCTGTGGGGTCTCGTTTCTCTTGAATGGTTTTAATCCAGCATCTTTCTTAACCTCGTTGTCTTCCTTATCTTTTGGTGGCTCGTCTGCCTCTGGTTTCACAGGTTTTTCAAATGGTTTCAGTTTAACTGTTTCTTCCTCCTCCTCTCCCTTTGGCAGCCTTTTGATGTTCTTTTTAGTTATGTCGGGTTCAGACTCTACACATTTAGGTGCATTAGGGGTTCTTGTCCATCTTGTCTTATCATCTTCTGCTTCAGCGGTTTCAGCTTGCTCCACGTAGCTCAGTTGAGATGTTTCTTCTTCAGCAGTAAAGACTCTTTCAGTTCTATCAAGTGTAATTAGTTCCCGATCATCTCTGGCGTGAAGCTTGGAAACTGTGAGTTCTCTATCACAATGCCTTGTCACCTCTGCAACTTGAGTTATGACTTCCTTCTTAGGCTCTTGAGGTTTCACTGGAACCTTCTTCAGTTTGATGGCTTCAGGTTCTGGCTCCTTTTCTTTGGGGATTTTAGTGATTTTCAACTTTGGTGATTCGGGTGTTTTTGCTTCCTGAACAGGAATCTTACCCTTTGGTTTACTAGGTGGCACTGTAGTTGAGGTAGTGAAGAGTTTTATACAGTATACATTTATACAGTATACATTGGTCCCAGAAATGTTTATATAAATAGATAATTTAACCGATCATTGGAATTTCACAACATAAAACAATTAACAGTTATACCCAGTAGTACATACCTGTACACAAAACACAAAAGCCATACATATAAACAAATATATGTTGTAATTTGTAGATGGCTATAGCAAATACGTTTAATAATGAAACAGTTTTTCAGTATACCTTTAGTTGGTCCAGGTGCTTTAACTGGTTCTTTATCTGTAAGAATTTGAATGAGACCAGTATTAGTATTAACAACAGAAAAAAAACATGTTAGGGGAATGGGCGGTGCCCATTCCAAAGACAGAACATGTCTGTTAGGTACTTAAAGCAAGATAGTTATTTGGGTTGGATAAGGCAGTGTTTCATGCTACTTATTCAATATTTTTAATTTATTTTTCAATTCACAAGAACTGTCATTAAAAGATGACTTCAAATAGTCAATGCAATGATATCAGACAAAATGTAATTTGGCTTCTACCATTTAAGATACATTGTTAGGATAACACTGCTGTTAAATTGAAATCATCTGCACTATAATAAAAATCATCACTCAAAGCAAAATTGTAATTTCAGGTTGAAGACTGAAGCTGTAAGCCATGAAAGAACTGCTCAATGTGAGCAACAGACATGAGAAGAAATCAACAACAAAGGACAGCTACAGAAGAGATGTTACCTTCAGGTGGAGAGGGAGAAGGTTCAGCCCTGGGAGCTGCTTTCTTCTCCACTGGTGAAACTTTATCTAAAACGACACCAACTTAATTACAGACTGATCAACAAGCAAACCTACTGGCTGACTGGGCTGTTGTGTTAAAGACAAACTCAGAGAGGACAGAAATCTCATCCCAATTTCGGACCCATATGAAGAGGAAGACTGACAAGGGTACAAACGTGGGAAAAACAACATTCATGACAAACAATAAAACTACCTGCTGGAGGAGGGACTACAGCTGCAGGAGCAGGAGGAGGTGTAGGTTTTGATGTTGGTGGGGATGGTTTCCGCTCCTCTGCTGGAGACACTTGGGAATACAAGATGCCAAGATCATAACCAAGAAAGCATAGTCAAGATATGGTATGAAACAAGAACAACGAAGAACAGGTAAATACAGGTAAATACTGTATTTTAATACGGAAGAATCAAGAGAAGCAGGTAACAAATTTAAGACTCTAAATGTCAAACCAAACTAAACAAAAGATCACAAATCGGTCTTGGATTTGCTCATTACAACAAACAACAGAATTTTTTTTTCACTAAACAAGAATCTACCTGCAGGAGGGGGAACTGTTGCTGCAGGAATAGGAGGGGGTGCAGGCTTTGGTGTGGGTGGAGATGGTTTCTTCACTTCTGGAGACACTTAAGAATACAAGATGCCATGGTCATGACCAAGAAATGATAGTCTCAGCCAAGATGAGATCATGATAACACATTAAACAAACACACAGATAATGGCAATATCAAAGATTTTTAAGAGGATATGAACTTTAAAGAACCAGGTGAGAAGAAAGATGCAAAATCATATTCAAGAAGGGTGTAAGAGGGGCTGATCTTAAAGCGATCATCTGAATTAGTGGCTTAGATGACAAATAATACCTTTCTGATCGACTTCTCTTTTCTCTGTCTGTGTTTCTTCCTTTGCTTTCTTGTGGCCTTCACTTGGTGCTGGAGGTTTAGGTACCATGGTCTTCTGCTCTTTAGGTGATTGTACTTCAGAAGAAGCAGGGACAGAATCTTTGGATGGCGGAGAAACAATCTTCTTTGATGGAGTAGTTTCTTCCTTTGGGCTCAGAACCTTATTCTGTGATATAGCTTGTTTAGGAGAAGGGGCTAGCTTAGTTGGAGCAACTTTGCCTTTTGGGGTAGGCCTCTTAGGTGGAGTTACTTCTTTGGGGGCAGGTAACTCTTCTAAAGGAACAGACAGTTCGGAAGATCCTTCCTTGGCTGCTTGTACTGCTTTCTTTGCTGGTAGAACTGCTACTTCAGGACTTACTACTTTATTTGGTGGTGGGGCTTTTTCTGCAGAATGCTCCCTTACAGTTGTAACAGAAACGTCCCTAATTATAAATGGTTTCTTTGGTGGAGTAACATCTTTTTGGGTATAAACTTCTTTTGAGATAACAGCATCCGTTATCTCATGTATAACAACCTCTTTATCGTGGAGTGATACATCTGATTTAGTCATGTCTTTCTTTGTGTAAGGTGTAGGTAGTGGACGTTTAATGTCCTGTTTAGTTTTCAGCATTATATGCTCTTTGTTGGGTAGGATTACTATTTGTGTTGAAGGATAATCATCTATCTTTGGAGAGGGAGACTTGGAACACTGAGCTTCTTCAACTAGTCCCAGAGGTTCTTCCTCTTGTACATAGTATTTGTCATAAGTGTCAGAAAGACTAAGCTTTGTTGCTTCAATGTCCTCTAATGGTTCAACCTCACATTCTGTGCGTGTTGGTTGTGTGTCCTCTATTGATTCAACCTGAGTGTATCTTGGTTCAGTGTGATCTAATGGTTGATCTGCTAATTGATCGATAGGACCTTTAACCTTATGATCTTCAATTGACCATGTAGAAACCTCTCCCTTTAGCACCGATTTCCTTTCAAATGTCGTAAATTCTTCTTGCTCATGTACAGCTTCTGCCATAGGACGGCCAATGGGAACAATTTTCAGAGACAACTCATTTCTGTCTTCAATCACCACTGTTGTTTCCATCAGATCAGTCGTGACGGGAACTGGGGTAACTTAAGATATAACCCAAGATTCAAGAGTTGCACCATGGAGCGGTGACAAAGACGATGACAATGCAAGACAAGAAACATAAAGACCAGTAAAAAGTAGGGAACATACAAATCAGTGGCTCTCCGAGCTATTACAGTAAAAATGTACACTAATCAAGACAAACATTAGCTCCATTACTGTGCCAGGGCATACCTTCAGATGGAGTAATCTGTTCTGTCTTTGGTTTAGTTATTGCCGTTTGTTCCTGTGGCAACGCCCTCTGTTTTACTGTTTTGATATGACATAGATGACAAATAGTCAACATACATGATAGCACAAACATAGTGACAAACTTTTAAGGAAATTTTAAAAGATAACAGAATGTTATGAAGAATAAAGGCTGGGAAACTGGAAAGATCATGGCGAGTAATTATTAAGTAAATTACTCATTCCGTACATGTTTATGATCTTTCCAGATATATCTACCTTCTGCTTGAAGTGTTGGCTTCTGAATCTGAGGAATCTCTTTTGGGGCTTCAGCAACTGCCTCTGTAACATATTTAGGTGCTTCTAGGATGGGCTTTGTTGTTCGAGGAACATGGCTTTCTTCCTTTGGGGCCAAAACCCCAGGAACATTTCTTGACCTGTCAACAACTGGTTTGGCCGCCTCAATAATTGGCTTCGGCATCACTGGCAAATGTGCAGGTTTCTCAGGAGATTTCTTTGGTTCAGATGGAGCATATCTTGGCTCTTTAGGGGTCACTGGCAATGGAGAATACTTCTGGACTTCAGGGATTGGCTTAACTGGCTCTGGAGCATACTTCTGGTCTTCAGGGATTGACTTTGCTGCATCAATCTTTGGCATTTCAAGGACCTTTCTTGGTATTTCTGGCTCAGGTTTAGAAGATGCTACTTGTTCTCTCAGAGATTCAATGGCAGGGGCAGACTTCGATGGTTCTGGGACCACTTAAAATGACAATAATGTATTAACTGAATTGGCAAATGTTGTCTCACAAGAGATATCCAAATGTGCAAACCATACTCTATCGAGTGGTTAGCACACTCACAAGAGATTATCACATAAATATCTTAAAAAGATTGGTCTTCATATAATAATCGAAAAGACATAAGAATGGGATATCCTGATCAATATAGCCCTTTTCCTGCTAGATGGATATAAAGTAAATCAACAAAAGTACACGATAATCTGGATTATCCACAGCATTTTAGTAGTACCTTTGGTGTGTTTAGCATCTGATTTGGGTGGAGAACTCTTGGGCACGGCTGCTTGAAGAACTAATTCTTCTGGCCAGGGCACAGTTTCCACTTAAGAAAACATCAAATGTTTCTTTAAACATTGATCACCAAGATGTAGTTCATGGGCGACACTAACAAGTGCCTAAAACATGCAGTACATGACTGAGGCATGACAAAAGACAAAAAACACAAAACAGAGAAAGAAAATCCGATAGCAAGAATCAAAAGATCATCCATCAGTACCTGTTGTTGGAATAGGTTCTGGTATTGAAGGAATACCCATGGGTTCCTCTTGCTTGGGTACAGCTGGCACTTCAAAAACATGTGATATAGGTTCAATATATAACAGTTGATATAAAAAAAAACTGTTTGTTTCTTGAGGAATGGGCTCATGTACCTTTTGTTGAAGCCACTTGTGAAGGTGCTTCAGGTTTCACAGTAGGTTCAGGTCTGTACTGTTCAGGAACTTTAAAGATTTGTTTTTGTTTATTTACTAAGCTTTAAGACTCTCAACATACAACATTTACATGAATAAACATGTATTTTCAATTAAACACAGGAAGGTACAGACAATATGAAGAATGACACAGCAATGCAGTGCCTTACCAAGAGAAAAGTACCAAAATTGTTTTCTACATTACCTCTAGTCTGGCAAGCTTCTGGTGTCTTCTTGGCAGAAGGCATTTCTGGCTCAGTCTCAGGCCTAGGTTTTGACACTAGTTTCTGAGATGGAATGTGAGGCGCATGAACCAGTTTAGGTTCAGATGTGGGTTTGGTGTAAAGAGGTTCAGGTGTGACCTTTATGGGACTGGTCACTGTCTCTGGCTGAGGTTCTGTGTACCTAGTGGGTTCTTCACAGTAACAGAGAAATATCAGTGTCAGTGTCAGTCAAGAGAACATGTGTCTTCAAGAGTTACAGCTATAAGAGAGAATAAGGAAACAAACATGTATAACAAACAGACAGTTAAGGACCCAATGCTCAGTAGTGAATTAATTCACAGGCATTGTCAAAGACAACAGCAAAGGACAAAATAACAGTACAAACCATCTGAGACAAAACCACTTAGGACAACAACATTTAATATGTATATAACCCGGTATATGATGGAGATGAAGGATAAAACACTTTTCAACATGTGGTACACGAGATACAACTTAGTAGTATCTCATGTTGAAGAAATGTCAATTTAATCATAAAAGAAAAAACTCACATAAACAGATAAGAGAGAGAATACAAAAAAATCAAGTATCTAGGTAGAAAATTAAACTTTTTTAATGTTGGCTAACAAATACAAAAGAAAGAGAGTTTGAAGAGTTTCAAAGAGAGACTAACAGAGATGTACAATATGTGACCAACATCACATTACCTGTTGGGGCTGGGCGTGGCTCCTGTCGAGTAGGCGGAGCTGAAGTCACCTGAGTCTCCAGTTTCTTCACTTCAGGTACTTAAAACACATTATCACCTATTTAAGCTTGTGACACCGTATATTTAACAGTGACATTGACATACATCGAAGCACCGCTTCTTAGACAGACTCAAAGAGGAATTCGTGAATAACATAACAACACGACAGAATAACACTGCTGTTAAACTGACAACACGGCTTTACTCTGAAGAGTAAAGTCATTACATATGAACGGTGTGAGAGATGAATACCTTTGGCTGGGACGGGACGCTGAGGTTCAGGGTCAGAAAGTTTCTCCTCAGGTTTCTCGTAAGCTTGTGGGATGTTAAAGATATTTCATTTATTATAATACTACTTTGAACGTCTATTTACTACTGTCTACTTAAAGCTGCAGCAAGGTTAATATGAGTGGAAGAGAAATCAGTGGAGATTCATAAGAAGGATAAATAATTAAGAGGAGGAAAAACACATGAATCCAACATTAAACAGACATTAAACAGACATTAAACAAAAAGACATAAGTGATCGGAAATTAAGACTACTCAAGCAACAAGAGATTAAGAATTAGGACACACCAAAGCTTGTGACTGCCTACTAGCCTACAAAACACATAAGCTGGAGCATTTTTCAACAACCAAGCTTTATGGCTAGTATGCTAGCTTGTTACATTACAGCCGTAAGATTTGTAAGCAAGCAACTGTAACTTTGTACCTTGGGGTTTATCCTGTCTCTTCCCAACTTGAGTCTTTTCAACATGTTCTTCGACAGGTTTTCTGTCTTCTGGTGAGGGATGAAAGGAGGCTTAACTGACATGAGGACTATTGATCACAAAAAGTAACATATCTTTAAACAACTAACACTAAAATGAAAAGAGACCACTTGGAATAAATGGATGGATGGAATAAAAGAAATGGACAACGACCGACATTGAGAAAACGTGACAGGAGACATGAATGATAAGACAGGAAAACAGACAAACACTGTTTAAGACTTTTCCAGACAATGTGATGGCTGTTAATGTATCGATCTAAACATCTAAAACCAGACATGTTGCTACCTGAGACGGATGAATACTGAAGAGATACTCTTTCTTCTTCAACTGTCCAGCGTTCATAAGCTAGCACATTAAAGGGTAGAAGATCTTGTTTAAACAATTGTCTTTAAACAAAGATCTTGAGTCGATAATAGATGAACATTTGTTGCCTTATTAGTTTTATTAATGATTAACTGATGTTTCTTAGAGAGTTAAACATTTTCACACAATGACTTAGAATGCCGGTTATATTGAGGATCCATATATGAAAAGGGATAGATATATTAATGATGAGTTAGGAGGAATGGTTGATTTTAGATTTAGAAAATGAAGTGAACCTCATTTCCTTATCGCAAAAAAGTGCCAAGGTGATACCAGACATTAGTAAGGTTAAGATTTTGTCATCAACGATTGTATACCTTTTACTTCAGTTCTCTCCTCGTAGTGATATGTTTCTGAGGAATCTTTTGATGGAAAGGTAAGACATTTATGAGTGAAACAACTAACTTTTTAAAGTCAGAGAAGATTATGTAAGATTGTCACTTCTAAGATTGTCTCACCTCTGTAAGCAACCGTTGAAGCTGTTTCTGCTACTCGAATTGACGTGTCTGGTACATCTACAGATTCAGTCATAGATAAAGCTTTAGTATCTTTTATGTTTACAAATATATGTAAATGGTATTTTTTTTCAAAGTTTGTGATAGCCCTTTGTCTCCTTTGAAATTACTCACCATAAGGAACCTGTCCTAACTCAATTTCTGTGAAATAAAGTTATATAAAATGTCATAAATTGAATTGCTAATTAGTATAAAATACTAACTAGGTAAAAATGTACAGACCTTTGCCTGAATGGTAAAGCTCAGCTGTGTGTTTAGCCTCTCCCATGGGCATCACAGAATAAATGCCTGAGGAAGCAGTGACAGAGATTTTTTAGGGGTTTTATGTGATGTAAATATTCTACTGGAGCTCTCAAAAATCCACCAGGTCATTTTATATTCTCTGTACAGCGCCTTTAATTTGACCAGATTTTTCCTGTTTTTAATTATGAACTTTAAGATCAGGAAAGAAGTCTAAACTAATCAACAACAAAGGCTAGGTTGAACGTTTACTGCTCCTGAGCCCATATTTCACTGATCAAGCTGTATAGTTGTATAGCTGTATATTCCAGAAAATAATTCTGCGTTGTTCTAATGTTTTGGCTGTTATTTAAACTGACGTTTGTCAACAAACCTTCATCCTAAACTGTTACACTGTGGATCATCATAATATACTATCGGCCCTGAAATTATAATTGGGACTCTCTTTTAGTGTCTTTGTACTATGTGACGGCAGCATTGTCAAAGGTTGCAGACTGATGAACTTCAATGCATTGGATACGCTTGGTGAACTTAATTTGGCCAGCTAAAACAAGATAACTGAAGTTAATTAAGATTACCGTTCCTGAAAATCTGTAGCACTATCCCACGTTTGAGAGTATTCTGATAATATTACATCAGAATCTAAATGTAATTTTGTTTGTTGTTTGCAAGTTTGTGTTTTGTTTTAACACGCTAAGAATAAAGAACAAAAAACAACGAACAAAGAGACACACATCACATAGAAACCATCAGGTTTAAAGCGGTCAGTAGGTAATATCCTAGAGACAAAACCTAGTAGCCTTACCTGGTCTGTGGCCAGCTCCTGATTACAAATTAAGTCAAGGGCCAGATAACAAATAACAACACAATGTCCATGAAATGATACACACAACATTTAGTCCACTGAGCCTTACCTGAAACTGTGAGCTTGGCGTTGGAGATGTGAGGGCCACACACCACACGGTAGTCGCCCTGGTCTTTAGATTGGCAGCTTTTGATTTTCAGGTAATGGCAATCACCAACTACGCTGATTTCATACTTGTCACTGTCGCTCAGCTTCTGGGTGCCCTTGTACCAGGTCAAGCTGATTTCTGGGTAGTTGATCTTCACGTGACATTCGAATGTGGCTGTCTGGCTCTCAGCAGCTGTCTGGTCTGTGATGTCCTTCAGCACAGACACAGGCTGGAAAATCAAAGCATTTTCACTTTGGGTCCCAAGGTGGAAGGGTTGATGACAACTCATTGTAGCTGTGTGTGTGTGTGTGTGTGTTTGTGTTTGCGCGCGCGTGTGTGTGCGTGTATATAGTCCAATAACATGTCCTGTATTTGAGAGTAAATAAAATGGTGATGCCTATTTTGCTGAAGGTACTTCCTTTCAACTCAACGGGCTTCAGGATGATTGGAGGCCAACGCTAATTCTCATCAGATAATATCAATGTACATGCCAGCTTTTACACATTACGCATTAAATACAGTATATGTAGACTGAGGGATTGTTTTTTAAAATATATTTTACACATTTAAATGTGTCTTAAGCCTAGGTCAGACTATGTACCTCAGTACCAGCACGTCCTTCCAACTGTTGGATAAATGTTGCCATGTCTTCCTCCACAACTTTGCCACCACGCTCCACCTCCTGCAGACACAGGTGGAGTAAGGGTGTGTTATTGCAAACAAATGTATATTTCTTTTGCACTAGACTTTGGACGCCAGGCCAAATTTGATCTACCATCTTTACTTGTATAGAGATGAAATGTACAGTAGCTACTAATGATACTCAGAGCGCCTACTGCATTTTGCATGTAGACTGCATTCTCTCACCGCTTTTCCAGTCTCCATCTCTTTCTCTTTCTTCAGGAACTCGATGGCCTGCAGAATAGCACGGTAGTCATAGATCTCATGCTCACGAAGAATCCTCTCAAAGTCTTTGGCATCGTGACCTCTCAGCAGCCCCACGATATCTATCTCTCCCTCCTTTTTGGGGCTCTTCTGCTTGGATGGAGTCCTGAATCAGACAGAACATGTCGGAATCAAGCAATGACAGAAGGCCTCGTTAAGGAGGTACTTCTAGAGTTCTAGGGACATCTGTGGTTTGCAGCAAGAGTCCACCTACAAGAGGTTCATTTGCATTGTAGGACTTTTTAATATGTCCTGGTATATAAGGCTTGTTATTACGCCACAATGCGCTCAATACCTGGGTCTCCATTCACTGCCTTCTGCCCATACAACACAACTGATTCACTAAATATACAAACTTATTGGGCTTCAGTTTTCAGGACGGCGCAAGGCCGGAGGTAGCGCTAACGCAGACGTAATGACAATTTCGTTGGCCGCAAAGTTTTCCTCTCACCTGGGCGAGTTTGCTAATGCTGAAAGGAGGCGCGGTGCTAGTTTGTGGCACAGTGCTAGTGCATCCACCATTCCTACTCATAATATATTCACTATAATCCAACCCTTTTAGAACTGCGCCTCAGTTGCGCCCGCTTACCGCCGGCCCGAAAATAGCAATAAAGGATGGGCCACACTTGCGCCGTGGACCTGAACTGTGCACCTCTGCTTGCACAGAGGGCCCATCATGTACAAAACAAACAAGGAAAACAGTATCTCTTACTTCTTCAGCTTGGCCCTAATGTCTCCCATTCCCTCTCCTTCTTCCTTTTTGGTGAACTCCATGTCAGCACTGCTTTCAATCTCTCCATGTTTGTTGGAGGCAACACATCTGTACTGGCCAGAGTCAGACTTGGTGACCTCTCTGATCTGCAGCTTGGCCTCTTGGCCCTTGTGTTCAATGGAGATACGACCACCATGGGTGATCTGCCTCCATTTCCCCTTCATCCATTTCACACTGGGAATAGGATCCCCTCCGATCTTAGCGATGAAGGTGGCAGTGCCCTCTGCCACACAAAGGAGATTGAAATAAATTCGACATAATCTTTTAGCAAAGATTCTTCCATTATTATTCATAATTAATATGCTTAAATATTGTTATGAATATCATTATGATACATTTTATAACCGTTTCTTCAGAAAAGCGCAACAGTAAAACATTCATATTTAAAATGAACTTACTCTCTGAAACAGACAGATTTTTAGGTTCCTCAATGAAGAAGAGATTATCCAGTCTCTTGACTGGGGCCACTGCTGGGGCCCCTGACTCGCTAGGGGCCACTTTGACTCCTTTATCTGAATAAAGAGAAGATGAAGGTTGTATTGGTATCTGTATAAGTATATACATAGGTGGAGCCAGTACGGGTGCAGGAGTGTTTCAGTAGGTTGGGGCAGAATCAAACAAATGAAAAACAGATATAAAGAAATAGCAGACATATACTTGGCCCTCTGTCCACAATGGACAGGAACTAAATAAATGGTCTGGTTATCTTAACTATCTCTATTTACTGTCCGAAGTCCAAATCTCATTCTATTCACAAAATCGCACTTTGAATAGTAAGGGAACAAAACTTTAAATTATGCGCCACAAATTGCATTTAATAAAATGTATAAATGAGATCTCTGCATTTTTTCCTCTTTCGTAGTGCGCAATTCTAGACACAGCCTCTATGTTTATTCAGGGTTGAAATTTAATTAGGTGAGGTTCTACTAAAAGCCGTGCATCTCTAGCAGATTCTATTGCTATGTCAGTTGTATCCAACAATGAGTTATATGCTACATATATCAAACACAGGGAACAGGGGACCATCAAGTAAACCCCTGTAAAAATAACAAAATAACACAAGACAAGATGTTAAAAGAGGCAGTAAGCAAGATAAGGAGATATCTACAAGCTCTTTTAGGCATCTTACTGCAGTGTTGAGCAATGCATAAAATTGCCGCAGCATGTTTAAAAGAGCAGTTGGAGAACATAGTTAATCGCAACTGGTAATGAAGGATCCTCTACCGATCCTTTTTGTGCAAATACGAGCATTTTACCTTTCACAGTCACCCTGGACTTGCAGAAGTCACTACCAGTTGCATTGCTAGCCTTGCAGAGGTAGTCCCCTGCATCGCTCTTGGAGGCCTGGCTAATCTCCAGACAGGCTGTCCCATCTACAAACGTGACCCTGGTGTTTCCACTAGACTTCAGCTCCTTCCGGTCCTTCATCCACTGTATCTTCAGTGGAGGAGAACCACAGACGTGGCATTTCAGGCTCAGTTTTTCGCCCTCGCTCACCTCTACAGGCTTGAGAGGGATGTCAAACTTTGGAGCCTTGCCAGTCTCTGAACAAGTGGTGGGAAAGAAGCAGTACAGTGTAAGATGTTTGTTTTAGTAACAGTTAAGGGTGATAAGGGCACTGTGGAGAACATTCCTTTCTATGGGGAAAAGAGATGGCAAGAAGAGAAACTACACGTTTTCAATTAACACAAGGAGCATATACATTAAAATACATGAAATCTACCTTGTGCGTCTAACGATACATCAACTAAACACACCTGAGATTCTGAGGGACACCAGGCACGAGGCCTTGCCGGCTTCATTAGTAGCATCACAAGAGTACATCGCACTGTCCATGACCGTGCAGTTTTTAATAGACAACAGGGCAACATTGTTCTTGAAACTGATGTCGTACTGGTCGGAGCAGTAGATCTCTTGTCTGTCCTTGTACCAGGTGACGCTGAGTGGCTGAGAGCCAGACACACGGCATTCCATCTTCACTGTCTTACCCACTGAATCCTCCATAGACTCAGAGGGCTTCTTGGTGAAGTTTGGTGGTACTTTGTGTTCTGTTAGTGAAGGAGAAAGTAAGGCACATGAGACCAAGTCATGACAGTGGTATTTAGGATACTATTCGTGAGGCCAGTGGGCCATAACATCTACCATTGAGCAAGGCAGATAAACAAAGCAGAGAAAGACAAAGCAAAGCATAGACTCCAATAGAATTCAATAGAAAATGGTATGGCAAGCTTCTTAGAGAATACTTCTGTGAAAACCCCTTTTTTCACGTAAATACCAAACATCTAAACAATATCAGAATGACCTCTGCCGCATTATGAAACCTCTATTCCATTCACCATAAAACACCACATTTTGATTAGTGTTAGTGAAAGTGACATGGGTTGATGTGACAGGTGTGGTAGTCAGTGTGTTACCTATTTTAATATTAGCATGACAGATGTCAGTTCCTTCAGCATTGGAAATTTCACAAGTGTATTTTCCGGCTGATATTGGCCTGTCGCAGTTGAGCACCTCCAGAACGCAGGAGGAGTTGGTAGTTTTGACGTTGTACTGGTACGAGGCCCAGATTAGCTTGTCGTCCTTCTTCCAGGTGACGTGGACCCTCTGGCTGCCAGCGTAGGTGCATTCTAGCTTGAGAGGTTTTCCCAGCTCGTGGGTGACGTCCTCCAGTTTCTTGACAAAATGAACGGGTTCTAAGAGGAGCAATGTTGAAATGAGTCACCTGTGAACACCACCAATCGTTTACATGCGATGGAGGAACAACTATGTGACCGGCAGTATTTCTCGGAATCCGGGAATATTTTGTGATGTAGAAGGTAGGTAACGTAAAGTTGTCTGGAATGATTGAGGGTTACATGCGGTGGAAAAAGCTATGTAAATAGTAGCAGCAGTTACTTCTAGTAACTCATGCATGCCATGAAATGAAGGATTATGAGCGATGGTTTGTGTTGGTTAGTTAGTTACCTAGTCGGACATAACCATGACAGGTGTCAGAGCCTTCAGCATTGGAAATTTCGCAAGTGTATCTTCCAGAAGCTTCTTCTCTGTCACTATTGAGGACGTCCAAGATGGAGCTGCAATTGGTGGTCTTGATATTGTACTGGTATGAGGCCCAGATTGGACGCCCGTCTTTCTTCCAGCTGACATGCATTCGTTGGCTAGCGGGGAATGCCACCCTAAGTGTCAGTGGTTCACCCACCATGAATGTGGTATTGCCCAGCTTCCTCACAAAGCGCACGGGTTCTGGGAGAAGTAATGATGGTTAATAGATGAAAACCTAACGGTTAACATGCATAATCTATGATGGTTATTGAAAAGTGAAGTCATAATATTAGAATTGTGTGAAACTCCACGGATGAGCTTTAGCAGCTTAGTGTTAATGTGTAATGTTAAGATGAGATGTGGTGAGTTAGAGGTTATACCTTTCTTAGAGGTTTTACACATGACAAAAGCGTCGCAGATAGCAGAACCTTCTGCGTTAGAAACTTCACAAGAATAATGCCCGGCAGCTTCTTCTCTGTCGCTATTGAGGATTTCCAAGACACACGACGACTCCGTGGTCTTGACGTTGTACATGTACGAAGCCCAGATCAGTTTGCCGTCTTTCATCCAGGTCACATTTACTCGCTGGCTGCCAGTATATGTGCACGTGAGGGTGAGCGGGTCGCCCAGTTTGTAAAATGTGTCTTCCAATTTTTTGACAAAGCGCACGGGTTCTGAGAGGATTCAGAAGGGTATTAGTTATGCCATGTTGCATTCAGGGTTTTAATTAAAATGATGAAATATTAAAATAAAAAGTCTAAATAGTGAGAGACATGACGTGCATGTCAGCGGGGTTACCTAGTCGGACATATGCATGACAGAGAGCAGAGCTGCTAACGTTGGAAATTTCACAAGAATATTTCCCAGCGGCCTCTTCCCTGTCACTGTTGAGCACCTCCAGGACACTGGAGCTGCCCGTGGTCTTGATGTTGTACTTATAGGATGCCCAGATAGGCTTGCCATCCTTGGTCCAGCTCACATGGATGTGCTGGCTGCCTGTGAATGTGACCTGAAGCTTCAGGGGCTGACCCACCCTAAACGTAGTGTCTTCCAGCTTTTTCACAAAGCTCGCAGGTTCTAAGAAAAGTGATGGTGGTGTTAGGAGTAGTGAATGAGGGGGGATTGTTAAACACACCTCTAATAGCGATGGTTATAAGTCAAAATTAATGATTGATGAGACAGGTGGTGTGCTTTACCTAGTGACACTTGGGCATAGCAGACAGCGTAATTCTCAGAGTTAGAAATTTCGCAGGAGTATAGTCCTGCTGCTTCTACCCTGTCACTGTTAAGGACTTCTAAAACACAGGCATTGTCTGTGGTCTTGACGTTGTACTTGTAGGAAGCCCAGATGGGCTTGCCGTCTTTGCTCCAGCTTACATAGACTCTAGGGCTGGCGCTGTACGCACAGTATAGTGAGAGGGGTTGACCCAGCCTGTAGGTGGTGTCCTCCAGCTTTTTCACAAAGCTCACAGGTTCTACAGGAAGCAATGATGGTGTTAGTTGTTTAGATTACTTGGATGAAATTAGTGTGAGGTGTTAAATTGCGGTATTGAACTGAACAAATTAATGGAAATAATGGTTAGTGGTTTTACCTATCTTAACCATAGCATGGCAGATATCGGATCCCCAGGGATTTGAAATCTGGGATGAATATTTCCCGACTGCTTCGGGCCTGTCACTGTTAAGGACCTCCAGGGTGCTAGAGAAGTTGGTATTGCGGATGTTGTATTTGTAAGATGCCCAGATGGGTTTTCCATCCTTCATCCAGCTCACATAGATCCTTTGGCTGCCAGTGAAGGTGCACTCCAGAGTCAAAGGATGGCCGATTTTATAGAAGCTGTTTCTCAACTTCCTCACAAATCTGGCAGGTTCTGAGAGAATGAGCATTAGTTGATTTATGTATTGGTGCAAGGTGCAAGCGCACCTAGCGTTAAAGGGATTGGGAGATGAAACTCTGAATGGTTTATTGCATTTTACGCATTTTACACTCCCTAAATGCACTTGCACCATGAGCTTTAGACCGTGTACTTTCATTGTTAAAATAGGGCCCAAAGTGTTTTATCTTAGTTAATATGATTAAATAAAATAAGGTTATCAATGTTAGTAATATATTATTGCAAGTGTTTTCCAATGGTGAGTTACCTAGTTTTACATTAGCATGGCAGATATCCTTTCCTTCAGCGTTTGAGATTTCACAAGTGTATTTTCCAGCTGCTTCTTCCTTGTCACTGTTGAGGACTTCCAAGACACAAGTATCTTCAGTGGTCTTGACATTGTACTGATAGGAGGCCCAGATCAGTTTGCCGTCCTTCTTCCATGTGACTGAAATTCTCTGACTACCATAGTAGGTGCACTTGAGAGTCAAAGGTTCTTTGAGCCTGAAAAATGTGTCTTCCAGCTTTTTCACAAATTGCGGCGGTTCTGTGAGAAGTAATGGTTAGTTTAGCGACATGTTATTAATCGTTATAGAAGGCAAACAATGGATGGTTCATGCAATGAGCTCAAATGAGTGCGTTTAAGGGGCAATATGTGATTGAGGATTGATATTAATCAACAGCGCAAGGACTATTCCAAGAGTACGACTTTACCTAGACGGACGCGCGCATGGCAGACATCAGTTCCGACTCCGTTGGAAATTTCACAAGTGTACTTCCCTGCTGCTTCTTCCCTGTCACAGTTGAGGACCTCCAGGATGCAGGTGGAGTCTGTAGTTTTAACATTGTACTGGTACGAGGCCCAGATGAGCTTGTCGTCCTTCTTCCAGGTGACGTGGACCCGCTGACTGCCAGTGTAGGCGCACACTAGTTTTAGAGGTTGACCTACTACAAAAGTAGTGTCCTCCAGCTTCTTGACAAAACACACCGGTTCTGAGAGAAGCAATGTTGATGTTAGATCAATGTGCAGTGTTAGGTTAGCATGAGTTTGATTTTCACTACATTACAACTAGCAAGATGTGATCATTGTTGCAGCACTGTTTGTTACCATGCAAGTGTCTCATTTGGCCATGGGATGTCTTTGGAACAGCTGCGCTATCATCAAAAAATATTGACAGTTTTACAGGATCTTTCACCATTAAGGCAGGAATTTCAGGGAGAGAACATAGCATCTCAGCAGTTTTAACTAAATAGCTGGCCTAAAGAAAGGTGCTTGGGGCAGAATGGCGCTGGTCTGGTTACCAAAAATAAATCAGTTGAACAGAATGTTTAATCCAAAAAATAAACTATAGGGTATAAAAGGGTATAAAAGATTCAAACTGAGCATCACCTTTTACTGTTACGTTACAGCTGGTGGAGGCTGACCCAACACGGTTCTCGGCCTTGCAGATATATTCACCATTATCAGACTTGGTCGTTTTGCTTAGTTTCAATATGGCAACGCCCTTTGAAAAGTCCATTGAACAGGTGTTGGATTTGCGCAACTTTCCGTCGCATTTAAACCAAGCTACCGAGATATCAGGAGTTCCCGCAACACAGCATCTCAGGGTAACCGCATCGCCTGCAGTTACCTCCAATGGCTCCATCTTTTCAACAAAGTATGGTCGCTCTGAAGTGAAAGATTATCTTTTAGTATAACTACAGATAGTGAATTAATTATTTAATGCATTATAATGAAGATGAAATTAAGAGATGAAACAAAAGAGTTTTTAACGTTAACTGTACCTATAATGGTCACTTGCGCTTCACATCTGTCACTCCCAACACCATTGTCAACTTCACATGAATATCTGCCAGCTGCCTCCATCCTGTCGCTGTTAAGGACTTCCAGGATACATGAAGTATCTGTAGTGATCACATTGTACTGGTAGGAAGCCCAGATGAATTTACCATCCTTTGTCCAGGTGACATTCACTCTGGGGGTTCCAGTGAATGTGACCTCAAGTCTCAGAGGTTTTCCCTTCTCAGAGGAAATGTCCCTCAGCTTCTTCACAAGGTGGACAGGTTCTAAGAGAATTTGTGCTGAGATTAGCTATATCACTTTGGGATTTATATCAGGCAGTGTTTTTGTGTAAACTGTTAACAAACCTTTCACAAACAGATTAACTGGGCAGCTTTCCTTGCCGGCATCGTTGATGATCTGGCATGTATACTCTCCAGCATGGGACTTCTCAACTTTGTGAAGAACCAGAGTCGCTTCATCGTTTTTCAGTGCGATCTCACAGCCCTTTCCATTGAGCATTTCCTTAGTTCCCCTGAACCATTTAACTTTGAGAGGGGCACTGCCTTTCACCTTGGCTAAGAAAGTAACATTCTTGCCAGGCAACGTTTCCTTCATCTCGGGTGTGTTCACAAAAGATGGAGGTTCTGCATTTTGAAAAAATACGTGCTTTAATATAAATCACGATCCCATGGTATTTTAAGTTTCTTCATACTCATTCATCTACATCTACTAACCTGTGACTGTCATTGAAGCACTTGTCTCACTGGATCCTGCAGCATTAACGGCTTTGCAAGTGTACTTTCCAGAGTCAGACAACTTGATAGTTGGGACTCTCATTTTGCAAATGCTATCGATGCTGCTGATGTCATAATTCTCCCCAGTTTTTATCTCCTGGCCATTGTGGAACCAGGAGGTGGTGAAAGGAGCACTGCCAGTAACCTTACAATCCATCTCACCAGGTTTACCAACAACAAGATGGGTGTCCCTCAGCTTCCTTATAAAAGTTGGTGGAATCATCTTATCTGTTGTAAAAGACAAGAGGTTTGTATATTTTTTGCTGACCTTGGGGGCAATTTATCAACAAAACGCACTTTATTGCCACCAACCTGAGACCGAGAGTATAGTCTTGCAGGATGCTGTGCCAATGTCGTTTTGGACCTCTAGCTTGTATTCTCCTGCTTCAGCTTTGTCAGCTGATCGTATCTTCAATGTCGCCACCTTCTTTGAAAAGGACATCTGATACTTTGCACCAGCAGAGAGTTCTTTGTTATCCTTGAACCACTTTGTTTTCAGTTCTGGTGAGCCAGATACTGTAACTTCAAGAACTGCTCCTTCGCCTGACTTCACATTCAAAGACTCAGGACTATCCACAATAGCTGCAGGTGCTAGAATTTGGGGTGGGAAATATGGTTATCAGATTTCATCCTATGTTTACAAGTACGTAATGAACCTCGAACCTGAGTTTTACCAACCTAGAACGGTCACTTGGGAGACAGACTCTACAACTCCAGAGTCATTCCTCAGTTGGCAAGTGTATTTTCCAGCGGTAGTGGAGTCTGCCTTAGGGACGATAAGAGTGACCACGTTGTTCTCATAGGTGATTTTTCGGTTGTCACCATCTCTGAGAATGTGATCCTTGTCCTGGATCCAGGACACAGTCAAAGGCTCACAGCCCCTCACTGCAGTAGTCAGCGTCAGCTGCTGACCATCTCTCACTGACTGGTCAGTGAGCTTCTTTAAGAAGGCTGGTGGTTCTAAATAGTGGGGTAACAACAATGGTGAGGTAAACTGATTGTTATTCTTGCACTGACCCAAGAATTCTTGATGATGACGTGCTGTACTAACCTTTTAGGCTAACTGTTGTGCGGCAGGTCTCACTTCCTACATTGTTTGACACCCTGCACTCATAAAGGCCAGCATCTTCAGACTCTAGTTTCATGATGTGAAGTGTTGCTGAGCTGCCTTCGCTGACCATCTTATACTTTCTGCTCTCCTTCAGGGGCCTTTTGTCTTTATACCAGTTAATCTGGAAAGGAGGAGTGCCGTACATCTCACAGCACAGGCTGGCATCTTTTCCTTTAAAGCCCTCCACTGGGTCTGGCTTTTTATGGAACATTGGGGCCTCTAAAAATATAATCCAGATACGAGATACAAATATATTATTCACAGTAAAGCGACTCATCCTTCACATAAAGAATTTGTGACAGGCATTTCAAAATAAGAGGAATTCTTCACACAAATAATTTGTGACAGGCATTTCAAAATAAGAGGAATTCTTCACACAAATAATTTGTGACAGGCATTTCAAAATAACAGGGATCCTTTGAGGATCATGTTTCTGTTCCATGCTTCTGTTCCATGCTTCTGTTCCATGCAAGAAGGATCCAAAACATATTCTGATGAACGATCAGTAAATATCTGTTTTGTGGCATGGGTCATGCCACAAAACAGATATTTACTGTGGGTTGGTCTAATTTAAATGAAATACTGCTCCTCAGTCCCTGTGCGTGCTACACTGCATACACAGGGAATGAGGAATGGGCTCTAATTCCTTTATGTTCATGCTGCTCAGTTATGGGGGGAAATCCAATGTCAAAAACGGAGGTTAAAAGACAAGCTATCCATTCAGTAGCTGACCTTGAACTGTAAAAACAGTGCTGCAGCCGACACTGCCAGCATCATTGTGAGCTTCACAGGTATAAACTCCGCTGTCCTCAAACTTGGTGGTACGCAGCTGAAGGTATGCCGTGGAGTCGACAAACATTGTTTTGTAATTGTCCCCATCAGTTATCAGTTTGTCATTTTTGTACCAGCACATTTTCAACGAATGTGAGCTGGTGGCCTTGCACTCAAAACGGTATCCCTCACACAGCTTCGCAAAGGTAGCGGAAGGCAGTTTCTGCACAAACTGAGGAGGTTCTGCAAAACCACAAAAAGATTATGTTAAAAAGAGGGGATACTTAGTAGCTGGATGATGAAAACAGGTGATGGGATGTCGGATGGAAACAACTCTATTAAAGATGATGATACAAAACCCTGTAAAGAAAGAAATGGTAAGTGGCTCAAGGGGATTTTAAGATTAAGGTAGGGATGTCAGAACATTTTGAAAAAATATGGAGTTAAGTGGTGATGGTAGTGGACAAAAAAAGAATAGTCCAACCTTTCACCAACAGTTCTGCTGCACGCTTCACTGCACCTGCTTCATTGCTAACTTGGCAAGAATAAATCCCACTTTGCAAAGGTCCAACAGAGTAAAGACGTATGGTAGAAGAATATTCCTCCAGTACAATTGTACATGACGAACTGGTCATGAGCTCCATGTCATCTTTCAACCATTTCACAGTAAATGGAGGGGTTCCATCAAAAACACTTGTGAATTGTACCGTAGAGAGAGAAATGACAGCCTGAGGCTCAGGCACACTTATGAAGCTTGGTGGCACTAAAACCCACAATAAACAATGATTTAGATACAGTGCACTGTGGCCTTTAGCTAAATGTATGATATTAATGTGACTGGTAACTGCAATAACACTATAATGAAATAACCTTTTGCTGTAAGGTATCCACTGCATACACAGCTGCCTGCTTTGTTGTTTATTTTCAAGGAATATTCCCCAGTATCAGTGCTTTCTACCAGATCCAGCTCCAAAGATACTGTGTTGTCACTCTGTGATAGCTTGTATTTGGAGCCAGCAGTGATTCTTTTGCCCCCTTTGTTCCATTCAACTGATATGGGTAGGGATCCAGCAAATTTACACTCCATCATTACAAGTGAACCCCAAATTTCTTGAATGTTCAGTAGTTTCTTCGTGAACGAAGGTGGAATTACTTGTTCTGTTTTTAAAGGGTATTTTCAAGATAAGAGAAATCACTCAAAGCTTTAAAGTTGGGAAATAAATATGACTGCCAGAAATAAAGAGTATCCTACTAACCTACAACAACCAGCTTGACTGAACACGCGCAAGTACCGATATAATTTGTAGCTTCAAACTGGTATTCTCCACCATCTTCCAGCTGAGAGGACTGAATTGTAAAACTAGTGAGGCTGCTACCATCATGGAGTTGATGCTGCCTCCTGGAGAGAAGCACTCTGCCCTCTTTGGTCCACCTGACACTGATCTCAGGAGTTCCAGTTACCCGGACCTCCAGACTAACTGGATCTCCCAGAGTCACTGTGACTACCTCTGGTTTCTCTAGGATCCTAGGCGGTTCTATAATACCAAGACAAATACTGTATGTGATTGCTGCTTATTAACATTAAAGCTGTCAAATCCAAAATGTTAGTTTAATGAAGAAGTGTGCTTGAGGACAAGCTATACCTTGTACCACAAGGGCGGCAGAGCAATTGTCCTGCCCTGCCTCGTTTACAACTTGGCAGGTGTACTTCCCACTGTGACTGGCTTCAGAGGCAGGAATCCTGAGAGTGGCCACATTGTTCTCAAATGTCCACTCAGTCTTAGGTTCCTCCGAGATCCAGCTGTCTCCTTTTTGCCATTGCACAGACAGAGTTGGAGAGCCTTTAATTAGGCATTGAAAGACGGCAACATGTCCCACAAAAGCGGAGACATTTTCTATCTTCTTAACAAATGTTGGTGGTGCTAGTGTGAAGAAGAGATGTCAGTGTTCGTGGAGGTGTATTGTACATGAGTGTTTCATCATATATGTAAAACATCAGCATCATCGTTACTAACCTTTTATAGACAAAGCGGCAGAGGTCGTGCAACTTCCAATCTCATTGGCTACCACACACTGATAAAAACCAACATCTAGTGACTCACAGTCCTGGATTGTCAATCTCATTAAATCGTCACTATCAGTGATGATGTGCTTGTAGCTAGATGTGATTGGCTTATGATCTTTGTGCCATGTGACCATAAATGGAGCTGTCCCTGTAACTTTGCAGGCAAAGACTACCACAGAACCTTTAACAACCTCAAGAGGCATCAGCTCTTCAACAAATAAAGGAGGTTCTGAAATAAGGAAGCAAGTTTAATTCAACCAGATATCACTAACTTTTGATAGCATTGTACATTCATATTTAACTGAATTCTGACAGGGTGCAACTATAGAGAAGCCAACCAACCTTTCACGTCAATCTCAATAATGCAACTCTCCTTCCCTGCTTCGTTCGAAGCTTCACAGAAGTATTTTCCAGTGTCATTTTCACTAGCAGCAACTATCTTTAAAATGGCCATAGAGTTAACAAAAGAAATCTTGTGCTTGCCACTGGGGGAAATCTCAGCCCCATTTTTGAACCAGCGTACAGAGATCTCTGGACTACCAAAAACCTTGCACTTGAACACCTTAGTTTCTCCTACTTTGACCACTGATATGCCCTCAGATTTTTCAAGGAAAATAGGGGGTTCTAAAAACATAGAGAAAGGTTAGTGAAGTATAAGTAAACACTATTGGAAAGAAAACAAAGGTGAAATATTTAAAAAATAAATAAAAACCTTTGACAAAGAGGGCTGTCTGGCAGAAAGTGGAACCCACATCGTTTAGTATTTCACACACATATTTTCCACATTCTGAAGATTTTGCAAAGAAGAGTTCCAGCGAACTGGAGGTGTTGTCTTTGTTAACAGAACAGTCCGAACTGGAGAAAATCTCCTTTTTGTCTTTAAACCATTTAATGGTCAATGGTGGGGTGCCTGAGAAAAGCACATTAAACCGGACTTTTGAGCCAGTTAAGACATTCATTGACTCTGGCTTTTCAAGAACACTTGGTGGTTCTGTTGGTAGACAAAAGAATAATTATACAATCACAAATTATTTAAACTGTAATTATGTATTATATTAGGGAAATATTTAGAAGAGCAGATATGCCCAACCTTTTACAAGCAAGATGCCAGTGCTCTGGTCGGTGCCAGCTTTGTTCTTGGCTATGCAGGTGTAGCTGCCACTGTCTTTAATATCAAGGGAAGAGATTTCTAGAAAAGCCAAGTTTTCAAAGAATGTGCATTTGTGTCTGTCGTCGCTGTGGATCTCTTTCTGGTCTTTGTACCAGTGTACAGTTATAGGCAGGGAGCCAGAGATAAGGCACTCCAGCTGGACAAAAGCTCCACTGATACCTTCTGTCTGCTTGAGTTTCCTCGTGAAAGATGGTTTAATGATCTGATCTATTATATTTTAAATAAAATAAAATAAAAATCCATAAAGCACATGTTTGTTGTAGGAAACATGAAGAATTTAAAACAATATGGTTAATATGTGATTAATCTATAAGGAACTGACCTAAAACAGTAATTTTTGCCACACAAGAACTGTGTCCAACATCATTAGAAATCTTAAAGATATATTCCCCCCTATCACTTTTCTCTGTTCGGAGAATCTTCAGGATGGAGGAGGTGTCTGTGCTCTGAACCTTATATCTCTGGCCAGGGGTCAGGTCATTGCCTCCCTTCAGCCACATGGCCTTCAGGGGTTTGGTGCCTGAGAATCTGGCTTGCAGTGTGGCTGGATCACCCTGGGTTACACTGACAGACTGTGCTTGTTCTGAGATATGTGCTGGTTCTGGGATACCGAAATCATTCAAAAGTGAATTAAAACCTAACTTTCAGCGTGAAAGCAAAAGAAACAGCGTCATGCTTAACAAATCAAAAGTCGTGTTAGACAGAAAGGCCACATAAGAGTAACAAACCTTTCACTGTGAGCAATGCAACACATTCCTCGCTCCCAGCTTCATTCTGCACCTGACAGATATACTTCCCACCATGTGTTATTTGAGTGTTTGTCAAATTTAAGACGGCAGTTTGGGCTTCATAAGACATCTGAATGTGCTCGTCTTCAGTGAGCTCACGATCGTCCTTGACCCAGGAGACCTTCATGGGGGGGGATCCAGACAACATGCACCTCATGGAGACCTCCGAGCCCACTAAGGAGCTTATATTCTCTAGTCTCTGAACAAATGAGGGTGGTTCTAGTGGGAGAACATCAGACATCAGGCGAAAGGCTATTTCTGGATGTATACTGTACTAATGTTACCTCCGTGTTATTTAGTGGCCAAATCTGCTCTTCTAAACCTCTAACAGATCACTTCCCAAACGAATCGTTCGGTTCATAAGCTCTTATTGAAATAAACCTGTCTTGTATAATATAATATAATATAATATACAGTATGTACACATTTTAATTATGCTTCATCACTATTCAGAGTTGCAAGTAACTATTGGATCTTAATGAGAACCAAAGCTCTCCAACTGACCTTTTAATGTAATGTGGAAACAACAACATGTCTCGCCGACATCATTAGCCAGGGTGCACCGGTACTCCCCGTCGTCTGCGGCTTCAACTTTGGTCATTTCAAAGGTAACAGTGTCCTTCTGAACACTGATCTTATGCCGTCTGTCATTTCGGATCTGCTTATCATTGTGGTAGCAGCTTATTTCAAATGGAGCTGAGCCTGAAACCATTCCTTCCAAGGTAATATCTGAATCTTTGACAAGCTTTGCAGATTCAAGAGGCCTCACAAATGTTGGAGGCTCTACAAGAAAGATATAACACTGTTATATAAGGACACAGCAGGCTAGCATTAGAAACCCGTGGCTGAACGCTGAACGAACCTTTGACAATCACTGTGCTACAGCAACGGTCAGTACCAGCATCACTGGAGGCTACACAGACGTAATCTCCACTATCTTTAACGGTACAGTCTAGTACCTCCAGGGAAGCCTCTGATTCAGAGAAGGACATTGTGTGTCTGTGGTCTGTCATGATTTCAGAGCCATTTTTAAACCATTTGACACCAATTACAGGGCTGCCGTGGACTTTGCAGGACAACACCAGAGGTTGCCTGCTTTTCACAACTTGAGAGGCCAAGGGCTTCCTTGAAAATGTTGGGGGTTCTGTAAATTAATTAGAGTAATTAAAGCAAAAGAAAAGAGGTTAGGAATCAACAGCACTATTTGGAAACAAGAAAGAAACAACACCTTTGACAAAGAGGACTGCAGTGCAGTCTACTTTTCCAGCATCATTGGTTACTTGGCATGTGTATTTTGCAGAATCAGTCAGTTTCACTGAGTGAAGCTCCAAGGAGCTAGAAGAAGCATATTTCTTTATGAAACATGAGCCTCCAGTTGTAATCTCCTTTTCTTCTCTGAACCACTTCACAGTCAGAGGAGCACTCCCAGTAAAGGCGGACGTAAAGATAATATTTGATCTGGGTGTCGTGTCCTGGGATTGGGGATTTATTGTGAAGACTGGCGCCTCTGTAGTCAATTTGAAAGAAAGAGCATTAGTGTTCAAAGAGAAGATTACTTTCAAGAACCTAGAACATTAACCTAATAAAAAATTGTATATCAAGTATAAAGTGTTGTCACCTGACCTTTAACACACAACGTGCCACTGTTCTCTTTAACCCCAGCATCATTAGAAGCACGACAAGTATAATTTCCAGCATCACTTTGTTCAATGTTCCTAATAATCAGCGAGGCTGTGCTCTCACTGAAGTCAAGCTGATATTTCCAATCACTTTGGATTTCTTTGTCATCTTTGCACCAAGACACAGCCATGGGCTGGGATCCATATACTTTACATTCCATGGTAATATCATTTCCAATATTCCCATCAACTCTCTTTAAGGTTTTTGTAAAGGATGGAGCAACTGGGCGATCTGTGTAAGCAATACATTTTTGTTAAGGCACTGTGGTGTGTTTCTTCTACAAATCAATTAATAATGATCAAGTATACTCTTAGCTGAACTAACCTAGCACAGTAATGGAAGATGTGCAGTGGTCCTGTCCAACTTTATTGGACACTTCCATCCTGTATTCAGAAGTGTCTCCTTTTTCAGCTGTAAGAATCTTTAAGCTCGCCGTATTGTCTTTCAGAGTTATTTTATATTTACGACCACTGGTTATCTCCTTTCCGTCTTTAAACCAGTTCACTTTAAGATCTGGGCTTCCAACAAATGTACACTCCAAGGTAGCAGAGTCTCCTGCAGTGACGCTGATGGACTCTGCACTTTCTGTGATTCTGGCAGGTTCTAAGATATAACACCGTTTATAAATGTAAAACATTCATAATAATTCAGCCATAAATAATTTATATAAAAAACTACATAAAATATGGAAACCCTCTAACCTTGGACTGTTAATAGAGCTTCACATTTTTGATGCCCAGCCTCATTTTCTGCTAGGCAGGCATATTTTCCACCATGGTTTATCTTAACAGATGAGAACGAAATGCTAGCCGTGTTGTTCTCAAATGACATTCTGACCATTGGATCATCATCTCTCAGTATCTCAGAGTCTTTCATCCATTTAACATTGAGGGGAGGTGAACCCTTTATGGTACCCTGTAGTTTCACTGCGTTTCCTAACACCACCGTAGCACTCTCAAGCTTCTTTGAGAATACTGGTGGCTCTGAAATAAAAATAATTTTGAGGGATGATAAAAAAAGATTGGCCACAAAAGTAAAATTCTGAGTGACTAATTATCATTATTTGAGTTTATATCACAAACCTTTGTATTTAACCACTGACTTTGAGGACACTGAGCCTACATCATTTGAAACCACACACTGGTATTCGCCGACATCGGCACTTTCAAATGAGAGGATCTCCAAACACATGATGGATCCCTGTGACACAATTTTGTGCTTCTTATCTGCAGACAGACGATTCTTATTCTTAAACCAAGCCACCTCAAGTGGTGCAGAGCCAGCTAGCTCGCATTCAAGGGTGGCTACAGATCCTTTCACAGCTTCCATAGAGAGTAAGTCCTTTCTGAAAGATGGTGGTTCTAAGATGGAGCAGACATTTTAGTTAGGTTCTTTCATCCTACTTCTACTACTTCCTACTGCGTATTCTAATGTGTAGATCATCCCAGCTAATTCTAAAGCTAACTACAGACCTTTGACGGTGACTTTAGTGCTGCAGCTTTCACAGCCAGCCTCATTAAGAACCTCACAGGTGTAGTTTCCACTGTCACTCAGAGTTACATCCTTGATATCCAGAGTGACAAGACCATCCCTCAGACTGATTTCGTATCGGTTTCCTGCAGACAGCTGTCTGTCATTTAAAAACCAGCTGGTGTGAAGCTCAGGAGATCCTCTGATGGTGCACTGGAGCCGGGCAGTGCTACCCAGTTTCCAGGACAGGGTGGGTTCTAGTCTCTTTACAAAGACTGGTGGCTCTGGGGAATTTGTTGTTACAAATATCCAGCATTTTACCAAGAAGTCAAAGTTCCCAGTATTCAAAAAGAAAAGGTAAGATTATGTGCAATAAAATAAAAGTGATAATTGCAGCAATTTGCTCCAATTTCTGACAGCCATACATTTACAGTACATATACTAAACTTAAGATAATGTTAATTTTCAGTACCGCAGATTTTCTAGAAATACTGCAGCATCCATGAAAATTAACTAGACCACTCTTACCTTGAACTCTCACCAAAGTGGAGCAGGTGGCACTTCCAGCCTCATTTGTTGCTTTACACACATATTCCCCACAATCCTTCTGTGTGATCTTCAGGATATCAAGAGTAACCATCTTATCTTCAAAAGAGAGTTTACAATCTGGGGATGGGTGGACCTTTCTACCATCTCTGGTCCAGGTTACGGTTACTCCAGTGTCCTCGTCCACCTGGCACTCCATGTGCAGAGGAGCGCCAATAACAGCCGACACTGACCCGAGGGGCTTCACAAAGCTGGGCTTATCGATAACCCGCAGCTCCATGCTGCACACTGCTGTCCCAGCATTGTTAGATGCCTCACATATGTATAGCCCCTGGTCGGCCGGCTCAAGCCTGGGTATCTCAAGAGTGTGCTTATTCTTTACAGAAGACATTTGGTAGTGTGTAGGCACATGAGTTAAGGCTTGGTTGTCTTTGAGCCAGACAACATTGAGGGGAGCAGATCCAGATATTACACACTGTATCATGGCCTTCTTTCCAACATAAAGGGTTTGAGGGTCAGGTTTACTTATAAAGGCAGGAGGGATCAGTTCTATGAAGGTTAGAAATAAAGAAAAGGCATTAGTAGTCAAAACATTATACCCCACTTGTTTCCTTTTCAAAACCTGACTACTTCCAAAACAGCATTTTCTGCTTCTTGTAGAGCGAACAACGGCTAAGAGAATGCAAAACGGAACAAAAGACCAACACAGAACATTACAACATGAGACATAAGTGTTGTTCCATAACATGTGTGATAATGAGACTTAGCGAGGTGTGTTGAATGTCCTTAGCACCCAAGAGGACTTGTGAAGCAGAGGTCAGTTGCAGCTCTGACCTTGTGCTCCTGTACAGCCCAACCCACATCCCCGAACCAACCAACCAGCAGAGCAAGAGAAAGAAAACGTGCATTGCTCTTACCAGTCACGTTGAGGGAGGCGGAGCAACTGTCTGAGCCATTCTGATTGGTGGCAGTGCAGCTGTATTCACCACTGTCGTCCTTGGTTGGGCTCAGGAATTCCAGAGAGGAGATGTTGAAACGACTGATAATCCTCCACTTATCACTTTCCCTGATGGGTTTTCCATCCTTGAACCACCTGAAGTTTACATTCGGTGCATCCTCAATTTCACATTCAAACTTGGCAGTGTTGCCAATGTTGACCGCCACCGGGACAGTTCTGTGCCTGAATACAGGTTTCACTGTGGAGAGAAACAGAGGAAGCAGTTAAACATTGTACTCAGTTGTATGTTCGTAGTGGAGGTAGTTACACTGGTGGAATGGTGAACCTTGGATGGAGTTATCCTGAGGTGACTGTGGAGGAGGAGAATGGTGTTAGGTTTGGTAGAAGAAGTGTGGATGAGCTGGGATACTGGGATAGGAGAGAAAACATGCAAGCAGGATGAATACTGAGTGAGATGGAAAGGAGGGAAAGTGGCATGGGAGCTTATAGACATGGAGTAACTGAAGATTCCTTGTAAGAATGTGGCAGGTGAACATGGGAGTGATTTGGGGAGATCCTATTATTATGAAGAGTGATCATGGAGGAATGTGATCATGTGACTGTTGTGTGATGAAACCTCGAATCTCTGTATTTTAGGAATACATTTTCACAATTAAAAATGCCAATGACTTCCTTTATGCTGTCTCCTATTCTATCAATAAATAAAGGTCATCTTGTCTATTCGTGGACAGATGCATTTTCAGTTTTCCCAAAAAGGAGATATGAGGTTTACACACATCAGATACCAAGTTAGTGACTATAAAAATATTCGCCATCATCCAACCTCTGGGGACCACAGTGAGTCTTGAAGTTGTTGTTGTCTTGCCAGCTTCATTCTCAGCCTCACAGACATATTCTCCTTCATGTTTCTCCTTAATAACTTTGTTTATAACAAGTGTGTATGTGTCGTGGTCTTTGGAACACTTGAACTCTTTGCCAGATTTCACCAATTTTCTATTGAAAAACCAGTTCACCTTAGTAACATACTTTATTGTGGTGCTAAACACAGCTTCACTATGTTCTTCAGTGCAGACATCATTCAGAGAGTCCACGACTACAGGGTAATCTACCAGACTGTCTGAGGATTCGCTGATAATAATGGCCTCAGAGAGAAACTCCTCTCTAGTTTCTCTGCAAAGAGATATGTCTATATGCCCAACAGGCACCTGGCCCATGGGCACTGTGGTGGTTGCATCTGCAGCACCCATATCTATTCCATGGCTCCGGACTGTCAAAGCCTCCTGTCTGGACTCATGGATCTCAGAGCGACTTTGAACAGTGGCACTCTGAAAGGAAGCTCTGACTTCAGTCTTAACACCAGCTGACTGAGAGATGACTGGAGGGAAAGCAACAGTACTCTCTGCTACAGTCACAGTGTCTACTACAAAGGACAGCGATTCTTTAGACCGGGCTGAGGTCACCTGGACCCTCTGAGGCTTGTCGAGCTGCATGGTGCCAGGCTGTTCTGAAGTCAGAACATGAGCCTCCTGGTAAACTATGGACTGGAAGGCTGCCTGGAGTTCAGTTCTGAGGTCAGCTATCTGAGGGTATTCCCCTTCTAAAGACAGGGTGATTTCCTTAGGCGCGCCAGGTGTTGTGATGAGGTAGGTAAACATGGCCCGTTTGGGCT
>JAOEHI010004655.1:0-37474 GCA_025447815.1 Percopsis transmontana | reverse complement strand
ACCTGTCCCCAATGCAGTCCTGGGAACCACACCCCCCGACCCAACCCCCCCCCCCCCCCCTCCCATAAAGACAGTGCTAAACCACGCCCACACCTCCACACTCTTTTTCAACAGCCTCCCATCTTTGGCAACAGTTGTTTGTTTTATTATTCTTGTTTTATTGTTTAAAGTCTTAACTCTTTTTGGGTTGTTTTTAAATGCTTTTTAAGTGCTTTATAAATAAATTTACTTGACTTGTGGTGTGTGTGATGGTTTGAAGTCTCCACCTGTTGTGCGAGATTTTAGTATTTTCACATTTATGAACAGACACTGAAATCATCACAAACGTTCAGGAAATCAAAGGAGGGAGGGTGTGTGCGTGTGTTTATTGAACAGGCACTCTTGACTTTCTGTGCGTGTTTTTCTCCTGCTGTTGATTTTCTGCCATGTCTATGTGGGTTGTTGACGTCTGTCATCTGTCTCTCTACCAAAATAAAACCTTCTCCCTTCCTCATACTTCTCTCATGTGTCGATAAACAGGAAGTCTGTCTGTGTGTTGTTAAAACAATTCCTCATACATAAGGCTGCCGTAACTAGTACACGTCAATAGTTTTAATCGATTCATCTCTAAAATGCTAAAACGCCTCAATTAGTTTAAACAATTGTTTCCTTTCAATGTCAATACGTAATTGCTGTTGGCACAATGTCAGTTGCTTTTGGCTACAGTCAACACTACAGTTTTCAAAAATCATGGCAGTTGCAGCAGAGTCTCAAATACCCAAGGCTTCGAAAGTATCGGAGTACTTTAAATTGTCCGAACAAAAAGGTGGTTTGTACATTGTGCAAAGTTTTGGTGGCATTCCACAGCAGCACTACCGCTATGCAGAAGTACCTGAAGAGAAAACACACAGGCGCTATTGTGGAAGATGTTGTCTCTTACACTATATAAACATGTTGCACTTTGTTTAGTATGCAGACCTAACATACTTTGATACAGGGGAGTTGCACAGTCCTGATTGTGCTCAAGAAAACTCCTGATGTCTTCCCAAACGACAACGACGAGCAAGCCAGAGCAAGAATGAGACATTCACATCAGATAGTAAGCAGAAAATTTTTACAGTTGAACCAAAACAACAAATAAGTGTGTGTGAGACAATTTGTATCTCGTTTAGTTCCTATAAAACTGCTGGCTTTCAAGTGAGGGTTCTCAAGAAACTATGATTAGATAATATGGAGATGAGCGGATTAGCTTGTGTCAGCCTCTGTGTCAAAAAATGGAGCCGGTCGCATCCTGAAGGGCATGAAGTGGAATTGGTCCAGGCAGTTTTCTGAAATTATCCTCTGGCTAGAAACTGATGGAATGTTTTTTTTTAGCAGATAATTGGGTTTTAACTGACTCAGCTTGCATCACTCTAGAATAGTTTCAGATCAGAGTCAAATTAAATTTTGAGTATTTATTATTCTGCTTAGAATCCCAGGCCGGTGGTGCTTATTGCGTTAAAAGGACCCAGATAATGTTTGTACTGTACCCCACAATTGTTTAAACATTATAATTAGAATTGTAATGGCTTATATGGTATGGTTGAAGTTGTAATTGCAGATGGTCTGAAGAGAAAGCATGAGCATGGAACAAAACGTGAACCAACGTGGCTCTGTGAAGACCTTTTAGAGGCCAGCGCTTTGAGCCTGATGTCTTTGTTTAGGGTCTAGATATTGTTCATCTGATGCCAGCAGCTGTGTGTTGAAGCAAACACCTGTTGGCTAGTCTCATTTTGGCCCTGCCTTGCTGACACCTGATGTTCTGTTGCTAGAACATCATAGGGTTGTAGCTTTGCTCCTAACATAAAATGGCAAGGCATTGTATAAGGGAAAGGGAAAATATAATAACCTTTTCCTGTAACGTTTGGTGATTTCAATGGGTTTATTTAAGCTTATCAAATACACATCTACCAATGGAAGTGACCTTGAACTTCTTTATTTTCATCAGTAAATCTCAATGTTTAAAAACACAATATACACATAAGTAACACAAGTTATACTTCAACCTGACCATGGCTTTCACATACTGTTCCCCACTGCAGTTCAGATCTTGCTTGTTGACTCTGTATTTTAAATACTATTATACCCGTCTAACCGTTACCACTCTGGTCTAACCGTTATTTTAAATACTATTATACCAGTCTAACTGTTACCACACTCTGGTTGGTTGAGTTTGCCCTGCCTTGCTGCCAACAGGCCTCGAGTTCATCAATACATCACATTGTTTACGTGCAAAGAAAATGCATCACAAGATGTGTATTAGTATCTTACCACCAAAATGAAGTACCAAAATAATTTTAAGGACTGCATGTGGATTTCAAAACTTTCATTGACGGGTCACATTGGTTACATTTTATGGGTGTTTTTAGGGCAGGATAGTCCAGCGGTCTGGGTGTTTGACTCCCAGTCAAAAAGAGTCCATGCTGGAGTCTAGAGTCCATGCTGGACTCTAGTTCCAGCATGTCCATTGTTATTTAGCTTGTATTTTACCAGGTATCAATAACCAGGTATCAATAACCACTGAGCAACCAGACACAGTCCCTGAAGACCATGATCAACTGATCATGTTTCACTGTGTGTGCATTTTCAGAGCCCTAAATCTACAAACACACACTGGCGCGTGCGTGTGTGCGTGCGTGCGCAAATGCTGCACACTAAGGCATGCCTTCCTTTCCGTCACACGTTACAGGTGTGAAACTAGCTTCTTTGTGTACTTGGGTGCTGTTGGGCTGTTCTGATTGGACAGTGTTATCTGACTGCAGGCCCTGGACAGTTCAGGCTACTATCATGTCTGGTGTGTTACTTAGTTCTTTACAGTTGATGCTCAGGTGCCCTTAAGCAAAATCCTGCTTGTTTGCTTGTGTGTACACGCTTCTGACCAGGCTAGGAGGAAAGCATTAATTGTGGTCAAAAATTATAAAAAAGACATTGAGTGTCAGTCATTGGAAGAATACTTCCTTGTAAAGCAGAGAAAGGTGCTTCACACTTTCAACATGGTTGATGACGTTAGTTACAATAAACAAAAAGTTGTCTTTTTGGTGTTTCGTTTTCCAGGCACTTGGCCAGGCTGTGGATACTTAAGAAACCTAGCCAACTAAAAAACGAACTAAAACTACGGGGCTTGCTGCCTTTGCCTGGTAATGTCAAATTGAACTTATGACACATTTGAGGAGAGCTTTAAGTCATAAAAATATTACTAATTAACATGAAATGGCTAACAGATATTATATATATATACTCCTCAGCCTCTCCACTTTGGCTGTCCACTTTGTTTTTCAAACTTTTTCAATCTTTCATTCTTTCAGTTGAAGCTGCCTACAAATTCGATTAGAACGCAGCCTCTGATATTACTCCTCTCTTTATCGCAAATCACAGAAGTCTCGTGTCACGTCATGTTTGCCGTCAAACCTCAAACGCAACTTCAAAGGCCTGTAAATATGCCATAATGACATAAGTGTGCAAACAGTTTAATCCTGTTTAAGATTTAAGACAGGTTAAAAAGAACAGCAGGTTTTCCTGGTGGGCAATGTCAGTTACAGTAGTCTCTCTCTCTGTTCTTGGGTGTTTGTCCTGGAACTATGACTGTTCCAAGGACACCCCTCCTCCCCCTTTCCAAATTTATTGACCCACCTTTTACCTACCAAAAAAGCAACACGACTCCTGCAGTTATGTGTATGCATCACTGCCAGGCCATTTATTACAAGAAGTTGTGGTGACCCACAAATAGGACTTTAGAGACATTCACCAAGGTACTATACCTTTAAGGGAAAGGTATTGAGTTTCCGGTTCAACGTTGTGTTGTTGTGTCTATCTTACGGCTGTATAGCTCTGATTCATTTTAAGTGGAGATTAAAGCTGACTCGACGCATCTCCGTCTCTTGTCTCCTCATTTATCGCACTCCACAAAGTTACAGAAAGAACCAAAGACCATAATTGAATTTACCTCAAACATTTTTGATGTATGCTACTAATTATATCAGGGGTGGTGAACCTGCAGCTCTTTGCCTGTTCCTCTGCGACTTTTCACATGTTCTCTGTAGTTACTAGTTGACATTATAAAACGGATAGTTGCAATCCTGAACGCTGACTGGCTGACACACTTTCGAAGCTGTGATATATTCTCTGAAGGCATTTTGAGTTTTTACTTTGTGATAAAGAAATATCAATTTGTGGACCGATATGGAGCGCATTGCAGGGAGGGAGGTCTCATTTGGTTCCTAAGCGACTATAATAAGCATTGAATCAGCACGATGTCACTCGCATAGCTACGCGCAGTGCCCGCACTTTTCTCAACGCAGCGAAAAGCTATCATGGCTCAGGACAAGCCATTGGAAATAATGGGTTTCAGAGTGCAGTAGTGGCGTTGTGTTTGAAAGGGCCTTAACGTGTGCGTGTGCGTGTGTGTGTGTGTGTGTGTGTTGCATAGCAACAAAGACTATATTCTCTGGCAGAGGAACGTAAAAAGCTTAATTTCCGTGTGTGCTGATCATATGGGTCGCCCTGTTCTTACAACTCTAAAGAGTTGCGTAGAGTAGTCTCAACTGAATACAAGCCAGACAGACCTGAATAGGATTGTGGAAAACAAGGACTGCCAGGTGTCCCACTGAGTCAATTAAGAAAAAACTGTTCAATATAAAAACTGTTACGTGTTATGTCATTAGGCCGATAACTTATTGTAAGTCACCTTTGCTGTAGAAGTGTGTGCGCTCACGCATGGGTTGTGTGGCTCTTTGCAGTGATATTTATTTATATATATTTTTTGACTCCTCATGCCAGACTGGTTGGCTACTCCTGAACTATATGGTCTACGTGAGTGTCTCTAGATGGACCCTGATGCATAAATCTGACTTTTTACTGACTCAGATCTTTGAATCTCGGTCAGTACAATTAACGAAACTTTTTTCGAGTCATTTAGTTCATTTTAAAACTAGTTAGTGCGGTGCTGTTGCTGTCTTGTGGGCGATGTAAAAAAAGAGCGCGGTTCTCAAACACTGAAGGCTACATAGTTTGCTTCAGTTGACAAAGTATAATAGCCTACACAAATTTACTTCTTGATCGTTCTCTATCATTCTATAAAGCCACAACCAATTTAAAACCATGTGAAAACCAAGGAGGCTCAGAGACGCACCACTGAGAGACCCACCATAGTTATGAGTCGTGAACCATTTCTGTTTCCTGTACTTAGCGTACAGCCCTGTGGCTGAGCCAATACAACTGTCACGTGACAAATGAACAAAGACACAAACCTGAAGACCCATAATTAAGAGTCGTGAACTAATCATTTCTGTTTCCTGTGCTTAGTGTACAGCCCCGTCACATTGACCATACGAAAGCTTTCAAACTTGTTAGCAGAAATAGTGGCCTCTTCCATATGGTTGAACGGATAGGTTGACCCTCAAAACTCTGCATCCTCCAGTCCTTCTACACCGACATGCAAGGCTCCATCCGGTTTTAATGGGTCCACCTCAGACCCCTTCAAAATATGTTGTGCAAGCAGGGATATGTGTTGGCGCCCACCTTGTTTGGGATATTCTTTTCCCTCCTCCTGCAGCAAGCCTTCGGGAAATCAGGGAGGGAGTCTACCTACACACAAGGAAAGACTATAAACTGTTCAACTTAGATTATCTCTAACTGATCGCATGTGTACAGCTCTGTACCGCTCATGGTGCCGCTGTGCTGGAGTTGATGACGTTGTGGGTAGTACTCACGGAGAAACCCACAGCAAGGCCGTCTTATATAAACTACTTGGATGAATAGCGTAACTTAAGTGAATATTATAACAACCAAGAAAAATATATGAAATTAACTTTTCTTTAAGCACAAAACTAATTATTAAAGTCGAATAATTCAGAACACTGTTCTTGACATTGACCAACTAATCGATAATGAAATTCTTATTTTTGTCATTGATTAGTTGTTGTGGCCCTAGTCTGTAACTGGTAAGATGCCACTCAAGACCATCTTCAATGGCAGCAGGCACTCCATACGAAACCTGATACGAAACCACTTTACCTGAACACAGAAGCAAAGAACGAAGAGGAAGCAACAGCAGGACACCACCACACTATCAACATTGTGGCCGGCCTACACATGGAACATCTGTGCCTCACAGATTGAACTGCACAGCCAAAGCATACACTGCGCAAAAATGTAACTCTGAGGCAGAAGAAATCTATAATCTATTTGTGTTTTGACAGCGAAACAGTCTACTACGCCTACACTACTTCTTTATTTTCTCATCTTGAGGGCATGTCGGCTATTTCTGTAGGACTATATGCCAGAGTGCTTTGGAATTAGCGATCTTCATAACTGTCGTCTTTGCGCAATAACTGTTTCACAAGCACAATGTTGGTGTAATTAACAGATTCGCTGAAAAAAAAGAAGTTTTTATATGCCTTGAACATTAACTAAGACAGCTCACATTCCTCATGAACTTCAGACTAGGGCATTTCCTGGTGGATCAGACAAGGAAAATACAATCAGCGATCTTTATAAATACATTTTCTATTGGCACAAACTGTTTCCCATGCACAGCATTGGTTTAATTAAGAAATTCGCTGGAAAGAAATATTTATTATATGCTTAGACTCTATGTATGCTCTTTACACTCTATTCTTGAGCTTAGTAGGACATCCCTTGCCGTATGCAGTGTGGGGCCTCGGATTGTCACACATGCGCAGTTAACCCAGCAGCTCAGCTTTTGTTTTTGTCATGAAGGTTTGAAGGTATTAAAAAATAGATACCGCTCAAGCAATACTGTAACTTTCACCAGCAAAAAAAAGAAATACCAAAAAACAACAAAAATTGCAGCGATGACCGTAATAATCGGTAGGCATCACATGACCGCGGTATTGCAGTAATGCGGTTATTGTCACAGCCCTTGTGACGACACAATTTTTTAAATTATAACTTTACTTTTCTGTTCAACTTTACAAATTGTCAGACTGTTTGTTTGTTTTAGCCTCATGTGTAGTTGTGAGCATGTTACCTGAACTAATTGTGAAATGGTTTGTATAGGTCAATCGCTGCCGAAAGACTGAATCATCTACACAGCAGCGATACGACATTACTTGTCAAGTCTAACCTGTCTTCATGCTCAGTCAAGATACCTCTGAACACTCCTTGTCTTTCATCCTGTATATAATTATTTTGTATGGTGTTGATGTGCTGGGCTCTGGAGTGTATTCCTCATCAGAGCCAACAAAGCTCTCATTGTAGAAGCAAAAAAACTTATATCTTATGAGTCCAACACAAAATTTGCGTTCGTCAAAGTGTACTGATAGTAACGGAAAAATCTGTATCGTGGCAAGCTGTTTTTAGCTTTGACTAATCTAATATAATTTACTGCAGCTATCTGCCAGCTCGTTACTGAATCAAACTCGATGCTCAACAAACATGCTAGCTTGACAGTGGGTACTAACAGCCATGTTAGTTATTTTCATAAAGTTAGGTGTTTTATTAGGTGATTGCGACATGATGTGTTACGCTGATATATGATAACGATTTCACTCGTTTCCGCTTGCAACACTATGGTAGACTGACTTGTCCTCCAGCTGAACTCAACGCACGTTCACATTTTGGAGGCGTGGCTTTTGAAAGTAGCTCTGAAGGGAGGAGGTCTGACTTTTTCCGTTGGATCATTTCAAATGCTAGCCGTTTCTTGCTAGTTTTTTTCCCCCCTTGCCTACCCTAGCTTTAATGGAATGAAAATTAACAGTTTGTTCTGATACAATGGCCTTTATTTATAAACATTACTGTGACTTGATTGTTGGCTTTGTTTGCTGGAAACGGTCTCGCTAACGGAAGTGACAAACTAACCTTGAAATATTTCAGTGGTGAAGTTAACGCTGTGGTTTGGTCACTGTGCCTTACCAGGGATAATGATGGCTTTTTACATTAATAACTATTATATAGGATAAAGTAGAATCTTATCAAAATAAGTATGAATAACTATAGCCCTGCCATTAACAATGACTCATTTAGAGGGACATTTAGCTGAGATTCCTCTAAACCAAACGCTCGATAGTAAACAGAACAGACACCCATTCACTTTCTACAGAGCTGGTGATTAAATCGAAACACACACAAACGCACACACAAAGGTGGTGCCTTCATGTTACTGAGGGCTTTCTGCCAAGCTGTGTTATTACTACACAGTTCCCATAGACCAATCGGAGCACGCACACGCACACACAGACACGGATACAAACACACAGACACGGATACACTCTTCTTAGGTGATTAAAAAGGCCCTATTTTTCTTGTTCAAACGGTCATTGATTCACTGTATCTCTGGACTCCATCTACAGTAGTGTGAAGGTCACAAAGACAATACACTTCACTGTTCATGTACCAAACACTAATCCGATGAAGGCCTTGGATGTTGGATGTGTGTCAGTTTGTCTCTGTATTACAGACATGCAGGAGGGCTCTAGGTAAGGTCATTGGTTTGATTCCTACAAAGGCTAATGTGATGCTGGAGTAGTGATGAATCAGTATCTGGGAGAGATGTGAAACCCCAATCTCCTTTGTCTGTCTGTCTGTGTGTGTCTTCTTCTTTTGCGCTAGTGTTGGCTTATTTTGTGAATAATTTAACTAATGACTACTGTCCTTAAACTTTTTCATCACCAAACAAAATATATAAACGTGTATCGTCTTCCAACATAAAACAGTCAATGTTACTCTCTCTGTAATAACAAGTCCAAACTTGCATTTCCCATCACAAATATGGTAGCTATTGTAATCCCATTTTTGTCAGACCACTCATCTTATGGTACAAAAGCAATTTATTAGGACATATAAAAGTATGCTATTAACAATTTATCTTTGGCGGAATGGCTATTTCGGAGGGCTTCAACTCATCATACTGATAAGTATGGCTGTATCGAAACAGCAGCTTTATTCCCCCAAATAGGCCAGCAGCAGAAAGAAGTTTTAACAGCAATAACATGATGGTAAGCATGTATGAACATATGCAATCACGATAACATAAATACAGTAATATGCATACACATAATACCCATAATAGGGTAAAGCAATATCTGAAAACAGTTAATATTCATGTTTAGTGAAAATGAAAGATGTGTACAACAATTGAAAGACAAAGAATAGGTGGAGCTGGGGAGGTGGCAAATAGACACAACAGCAATGCCAACAGCGTAAAGCCATCTTAACAGAAAGGTTAGCTCATAAGCTTAGAGAAATCCCCCAAAATAACGACAGCAAGTAAATACAACCCTGCTTATTTTTTTAAAACAATAACCTAAACGCCAATAATGAGAGACAGCTCACAGCTTCTGAGCTGACAGAATAACCTTAATTCCTGTACGGAGGCAGCGCTAATATTCTGCAGAAGAGCAGCCTTTAGTGTAGATGCTGGGATGATTGTGACTACGGTGGTTGCTGCTCCTATCCTGAAGCAGTGGGATGTGTGAAGATTGGGGGGTAGGCCACAGCGATAGCAGATGAGATGCAGGTGAGTAGCAAACCACCATCTGGTTCCATCCTCGGTGGAGAATAAAGGCTCACTTGGGTTTGCATTTGGGCCGGCGCAGGTAGCAGGCCATAGAGAAGAGGTGACAGAAATCGTTAGTTTGGGATATGACAACAGAGACACCTTTCTCTTCCTTGACATTGTGTTTAAGGTGAATAGATTAATGGTTAGAATTTATATAAAAATCTGTTATGGTGAGGACCAAGGAAGGGTGTCAATTCTTAGTGCGAGTTGTGAATTCCCACTCCTCAAAACCCATAGAATGCTGTAAAATAACTGCTTTTGAGAGAGTTTGCGTATGGCTAACGAGACCCACTCTTAAACTAGACACGATTTTTTTATTTATAAATAATGCAGTGTGTAAAGGGTACTACTGTACTATGGTGAGAGACAATAGAGGCGCTGCCTCTGGATAGGCAGAGAGAGAAAAAATTAATTTAAAAAGTGAATAAATAAAGAAGCAAATTATAAGAGACATACATTCTTATTGCATGGTATGATTTAATTAATGCCTACATTTATTTTTTGGTGCATTTAATAGGATATTTATTTATTTATTGATAACTTTTTTTAATATATAGATTACATTTATTTTTAATTTTGGCAGCTTTGGGCCTCCATACATGTTGGACTTAAACTACAGAGCTGTCTCTCTCTCACTCACACACACACAGGGTCATTTTGACCGCCTGCGTCATGTTGACATGCGTCTTAGGCAGTACTCAAACAACATTTTCCAATTTCCCAGCATCTCCCAGCGGTATCGTGTGGAATGAAAAGATCCTTTGTGCACTGACTCCACCTAGCTTTGACCCTTCTTGTGTGTCACATGCACACACCAGTCATAAAGTTACACCTCCAGCCTGCTTGTAGAGGGGGTTGTCATTTCCCGGTGGGTAGCTGGCTAATTATACACATACTCAACATGTTTAATATAAAGGTGATTTGCAGAATGTTTAAAATAAGAAGTGCTCCATTGAATGAAGGTCTACACCAGACCTAAAACTACCCCTAGAATATGAGACCTGGGAACAAATCATCATTAAAGGCCAAAGTATACTACCAAATGCATGGCACAAGTGCACAAGCTCCTCAAAGCTCACTTTCTCCTCTTGCAGACCATCTCAGCACACAAGCTCATCCATCCTTTAGCCAGAAAACTCCAGAGGCCATTTTTTAGGTCTCTGGCAGTGCTCCTCCTGTTCCTCCTCACACAAAGGAGCAGATACCTGTCCTGCTGCTGGGTTGAGGCCCTTCTACAGCCCTGTCCAGCTCTCCCCGTGTAATGGCCCGTCTCCTGATATCTCGTTCATGCTCTTGAGACTGTATTGGGAGACACCGCAAACCTTCTTGCCAAGGCACGTATGGATGTGTCATCCTGAAGGAGCTGGACTGCCTGTGCAACTTGAATGGGCTGCAGGTACCGCCTCATGCTATCAGCAGTGACAAAGACACTAGCAAAATGCAGAACTAGAGAAGAATCAGTCAGGAAGAATAAGGAGAGAGCAATTGTCTGTGGCCACCACATGCAAAACCATTCGCTTTGTGGGGGTTGTCTTGCTGTTACCTCTCCAGTGAACCTGTTGTCACATTAATTTGCTCCAAAACAGGTGACATTGATTTTAAAATCCCTTATGCTTCCTAACTAGACAGATTGATATCCCTGAAGTTTAATTGACTTGGTATTATACTGTGATTACGTGTTATCTTACTTTTTTTTTTAGCAGTGTGCGAGGGTGGGACGTCCACTGGGGGCTTCTGGGAGTTTTGCTTTATAGGAAGTGACACGGTCACTACAGGTCACATGATAGAAACCAACAATCACTCCTCTGCTAATTCATTCCTTATTGTCTCTTTTTCCTGGGAGTTGTCTGTCACTCCTAGATTTCATCTTTCTCTCTCCCTCTGTCAAACTTCGGAACGATTTCTAATTTTCCTTTTTTTTCCTCTTCCTGTTATCCCTTAGGCATTGTTTTCTCACTAAGAAGATTGATTAAAAGCACATCAGTCATTTTCAAATTTGTATTACCATTAATAGGTTCATGTATATACCAAAATAGGCTATATATCATGATTTATTGGGAGAATCCAAGCAATTCTATGTAAAATCAGACATTCAGCACCTCCATATAGCCAGAATGGAATGATGCGTGTTTCTCTCCCAATTATTTTGTAAGAAAGTTTTAACTAGCCTAATTATTATAATAATTATTGTTAAATATAGCTATCCTTATAAATCGAATAACCGTTAAAAGAGTTTCATTCATTTACATCGGCGTCGCTATTTCCCATTTATAATTAAGTGTGTATGTGTATCTGTGAAACATAGCCAGTTATCAGCAGCTTGTTTGTTTTTTCCTGGCAGGCTTCAGTTGAAAGTCAAATAATTTTTACGTGTTTAAACGTAATACATGAACCTGCTGTATTATTTTGACCACGTTTGTATCAAACGTCTGTGTGATGCTCAGTCACTCTCTCGCACAGGATTCGATGTAGCCAAACGTGCTGAATACGGTATATTGTACAAGCACAGGTAATCGGGCTATCCTTAAAGTGGCAAAATCCCAGGAAGGGTTCAGAGTGGGTCCTTCCTGCATCCTTCTGGTCCGCATCCGCTGCTCCTTTTTACTAGGGTGACAGGTGATTAGTAATTGCCCTAACCTGTACCCCATCCCTGAGTCCCATAAACCGGCGGCGCTGAATTATGCCCACACCCCCACAGTCTGGTTCAAACTGTTCATTCTAGTAGATATGTTTGTCTTTTTAAAAAAAGTCTCTCTCTCACTCTCAGGATGCTAGCTACTGGCTGCAGGTCCACAGGTTGGAGCACAGTGATGGAGGGATTCTGGACCTGGATGACGTGCTGTGTGACGTAGCAGATGACAAGGACAAAGTAAGACACTGCTGGTAGCATGTTTTTGTTGGAGAAGACAACGCACCCTTAAAATGTTGCATGCTTGATGCTTCAGGCTGTACATGGAGTCTTTTGACTAATTATTTAACACTTTTATTTGCTGTTGTAACATAAATCACTTTGAGCATGCGTTGTCCATGGTGGTGAGGCAGAGAGCAGTGTCTGTTGCCATTGTAACATAATCCCTCCACTGTATTGTCCAGTATATAGACAAAATTAGAGTAAGGATTGAAGCTACATTTTCTTATCTTTTGAGTATTTTACAGGCTAAAAGGGTCATGAAAATCACCCACATGAACAATACATTCAGTTTGGTTTATTTGAAAATAAATCTTGCAGTTGGACAGCGACAGATGTGGACACATAGTAGTACCACAGAATGGGGCAGGGTTCAATGTCAGTCAGGACTATGTCCCATCAGCCAGCGTTTGTCTTATCTTCAACCCCCCCCCAGGGGGCATGACAGCCTCTCAGTCCCACTTTCTCTGCTTTGACACAAGACCTTGGGTGGCCGCTTTGAATGTTGGCCTAAATAAATACAGAGCACTCTAATGGGAAATGAGGCAAGGATTATTATTATTAATTTAGACAGGCGACAGGGTTGACAGTACAGACAAGGCATCATTTATTTAATTTAGGTAGTTATCTGTTACAGTACTATTTAAGAATGTACAATATTTGATCTGTCTGTACTTTCCTACAAAAATGCAAGGAGTTACTATGCTGACGGTTTGGTGAGGAATGGTGACTATTGTTTTGAATTCCGCGTTTAGTTTTTATTAATTATAGTATTGTATTTACTACTAATTATTATAGTCGCAGCATTCTCCGGCTTGTACTGATGAATTTCCTCTTCTCTCTGGCAAATCTCCATCAAATCTTTGCCTCCCTGACAAGCCCCTGCCAGCTTTGGAAGCCCAAACGAAAAAGGAATTGGTTTTGACACTATATTAGCGTTTTTGCTGCGTAGAGCATGACGAGGCGGCCGTCTCCGTCAAATTTTGTGCCGCCTCCAGCTCTTGACAAAACTCTGGTAGGTGTCTTCATGGAAAACACTTTTCTAACAGGCGTTGCACTTGGTGGAGATAGCCCACTCACACACTATCGCTGCGTTCATAAGCGAGATTCAATGCATTTCCTATGCAAAAGTAGGAGAGGGGACAGATAACTAACAGCGAGGAAACAAAAGTTGCCGAGTTTGCAGCTCTGCTTGGAGCGTTGCCAATGAGAGAGCAGAAACTAGATCACATGCTCACAATCTCCCTTGTTGAACACCAGTAGCTAATGAAACAAATCTGGATTAAATGGAGTAAACGATCCATTATATTCTCTTAATTTTACTCTCAAAGCGTATTAGATTGACGAATTTAACTTAATTTTCTTCTGGGGAGCATTCCCCCGGATGGCCCACTAGAGGGTCCGAGGTCTGCCTCATTTTGAGCCAGGAAAACCCCTGAATATAGCCTGGTCACAAGACACTTGGACAGTGGTCTGACTCCACATCCTCATACAGTGTATCTTTGAGTGACATCTTTGTTGAAACTAAAACAAGTTGCTTAGAAAGACACATTACCACAGAGATTTTAGTATTGCAAACAGCTCTGCTTTTGTAAATATTCTTGTAAATGGAGGTGAGGCTGTTATTTCTGCCGTGGTAATTTGACAAAGATAACTAGAATGTTCCGGTGCCAACTCCTTCAGTGAGCGAAGGAGGCAGACAGGGCTTTGATTCTAGCATTCCATCGCGGGGCCAGATGTGACAACGGCACGAGATTACATGCCTGGGGACAATCTGTAAAAAAAATTAATTGTTAGAATGGCCCGGAGAAATCTGCCTTCTTCACAATACCTGCCCTAGCTATGCCCATGCCTGCCCTCAATTTTCCCTGTGCACTTTTAATGTCCGGAGTAGAACAAAAAACACGTGTTTTGATTATAATAATAATAATACATTTTATTTTTTGGGATGCCTTTCTAAACACTCAAGGACATCTTACATTGCAAATACATAGATTTAAAAGAGTTGGCTGAGATAAAGCCAACTGATAAACATACCATAGTAATAAACATTTTATCTGAGAAATAAATACAAAATAAACTAAATAAAATAGAACATTCTGGTAAGAGTGGAACAAAGTCAAACGTCATAGGCAACCTTGAAGTGGTGGGTTTTGAGGAGCTTAGCAAACGAGGTGACTGTGGTGGCATGTCGAATGTGTAGTGGAAGTGTGTTCCATGAAAGGGAATTATCAAAAATGACACCAAGACTTTTCGCGGTTGTTGACAGTGGGATGGGAAGACCGGCAAAGTTTAGGGTGGAGTTGTCTTGTGTGGGGAGAGTGAATTTGGAGTCAATGAGCAGGACCTCTGTCTTGCTATTGTTGAGTTTAAGGGCGTTTAGGGTCATCCAGCTCTGGATGTCATGAAGGTAGTTAGTGAGGGAGATTGGGGGAAGGGATGAGGTGGGTTCAGTTAAGATGTAGAGATGGGTGTCTTCCGCATAGCAGTGAAAGTCAATGTTGTGGTGTCTTGTGATCGTGCCCAAGGGTAGGAGATATATGATGAACAGCAGAGGACCCAGCACAGAGCCTTGAGGGACACCCAGTGAGACTGCCTCACATCTTGATCTATGGGATTTCAGCTGGACAAATTGTTTGTGGTCAGAGAGATAAGAGGAGAACCAGGATAGTGCGACTCCTGAAATACCAATGCCAGCTAGACGTTCCAGGAGGAGTGGGTGGGAGATGGTGTCGAAGGCTGCAGTCAGGTCAAGAAGGACAAGGATTGATAGGAGGCCGGAGTCAGCTGCACGTTATGTCACCATCACTGTCACCATCAATAGCAAGACAGAGGTCCTGCTCATCACCTATAATGAAGGAACAAGTTTGTTTTTTGTCATCCCAGCTGCATATGCCCAGATGCTGGTGTAAACATTATATCAGTTTGCTTATGGGGAGACTGGAAGTTCTTTCTGTCCCTGCAAACATGTTTAGTTAGTTAATAACTTTAGTGACTGTAGTTTTCCAATCTTCTGTGTGATGGCACACCCAGGAGTCAGTAGACAGGCTGTCACCCTAAATATATAAATAAAGGTTGAATATAAACTGGGCTGCTAGCCAGTGGTCACAACCTCAACTGTCCCAGATATATGCTGGATGTGTCAGTGTCTCTGACTTTAGTAAATATAGGCCCAAAGCATTTTGTTGGAATTCTGTGCTTTTTAAAAAAATTCTCACTCTCATGTTTTCTGTCTCTCTCTCCATTTGGCTGTGGTAACGTGTGATTTGAGTGTACAGTAATTTGTAAGATTTTGTGTGTTGTGACCTCTGACCTCAGAGTGAAAGCCTTTTTGCCACTTCAGTTTGACACCAGGTACAGCTTCAGGCTGTACCTGGTGTGAGTGAGTGAGTGACTCCATCGTGTCACTCACTCGCACACACACACACACTTCCAGGCATTACATTACTTTATTTAAAGCTACAGACAACTTCTCAGTGTTTGCAGTGATGATTTTTGTGACAACCAATTGGTTAGTAAAACGCAACTAAATGCTAAGCTCTGGCGTCGTATAATCAATCAAATCAATCTTTAAGCATCAGTGTTGGGCAACTTTTGGGGTTCTGACAGAAACCTGCAGGACTCCTGGTAATTTAATCTGAACTTGGCTCATAATGCTAATTTAATGCAACAGTTGCGTCTGTTATGGCTTTAAATACCACACACTATGTATCCTATGTATCGCTCATCCCAACCCACTCCTGCTGTCGTGGCCAACCCCCAGCTGGCCTGCCAACAGTGTGTGTGGGTGTGTGTGTGATAAGGGTGTGTGTGTGTGTGTGTGTGTGATAAGGGTGTGTCGCACAGCTGCACCAACCACTAGTTTGTCCCTGTCCTGTGTCTGTCACAAAACACCCAGGATACCAGCTCTGTGTGTGTCATGTTTCCTTGGTTTGTGTACAATCGTTTTTCATTACAATTTAATTCTAGAATTAATTTTAGTTTAGAAGGTGTTTTTTGGAAACATTGTTTTGAACAATGTTTAATACATTAAATAAATACATGATATAATTGTATTACTTAATTCTTGAAGATTATTCTTTACATTAGTTTTAAATTATTACTTGCTTCCCTTGAACATGCAACTGAAATATTGTGTGTGTGTGTGTGTGTGTGTGTGTGTGTGTGTGTGTGTGAGAGAGAGAGAGAGAGAGAGAGAGAGAGAGAGAGAGAGAGATCTGTTTACTTGCCCTCTGCTGTCCTACCAGAACTGAATATAGACAGGCTGACAGATGGGGCTCAGAGGTTAGATAAACCCCTAAAAGAGTAGTTTATTTAAAATAAAACTCTTTTCCTGCCTTTTTGAGTGTATGTGTGAGTGTCCTGACTATCTGCTTCATAAATGTTAGGTATCAAACAAAATATTTACTTTATTGATCAGTTAATGATCAAATCTTGTAGCATTGTGGGGGGGGGGGGACCTAAATATACAATATAATATAAATATACTAATACATTCTGAATTATATTTTATTTATTATTTGTAAAATGCTTTATGTTGCTGCAGTGGTTGTTTTTAGCTGAGCGACTCTTGAGACTGAGGTAGTGACAAAGGTGCCAGCTGAGATGGTAGATTGAAGTGCTCTGGTTGGGGCCTGGAACCTGACAATTGCTTGGAGGTAGAGCGGGGCAGTTCTCTTTACTGGCTTGTAGGCCAACACCAGTGTCTTGAATCGGATGCGGGCCGTGATGGGAAGTATGTTTGCAACTGCCGTAGGTTAAAGGTAAAAGAGATCAGACAATAGACAGTATATTTACATTGAATATACTATGCTTTATTAAGGATAAGGCAAAGCAGCATTGCATAACTTTTTCCAGATTTTGTTGAATCTCTTACTTTAAGTGTAATATATGTGATCAAGTGTCAATTAAACTGATCTTGGCACTATTGGAATTGATTGATTGATTTGGTCAGACTTCGAGTTTGCAAAACTGCACCTCTACAGCAGTAACAATGAAATGTTGACATTCTAATGATGAAAATGTTTACTTTATGGTCAATTTAATTGTTATACCTTAAAATTAATTGAGTACTGGATGAGGTCATCTCAGCCGTAAGTCTTAACAGTAATAAAACTATAGTAAGAAAAGGGAGGAAAAAAGTAATATATTAATAATAAACAGAATATAAATGCAATATACATATCTAAGGTGAGATCAATGTACATAAAAGTTGCATGTATGTAGGGTATGTATCAGTCCTGGTTGAAATGCAGCATTCTGTCCGTCTGTCCGTCTGTCCTATTCTTGTAAACGCAATATCTCAAGAACGCCTTGAGACTCAAAAGATGAACTGTTGAGAAGATGAAATTTTGGTGGTCAAGGTCGCTGTGTACGTAGGTCGCTGTGTACCTCATGTACGTCCCATGCGCGTGAACGCAAAATCTCAAGAACACCTTATGGGAATTTCTTCAATTTTGGTGCAAACGTTCACTTTGACTTAAAGATGAACTATGATGAGATGAACTCGATTTTGGTGGTAGAAGGTCAAAGGTGAAAATCGCTGTGACCTCATGTACGTCCCATTCTTGTGAACGTAATATCTCAAGAACGCCTCCGTGAACCACATCAGTTTCAGTCTACATACATCAAAAATGCAGCCATGCTCCTGTATCGTCTCCCATACGGTAGCAAGGAGAACAGTCTGCATGCTGGGTGGCTGTGGTCTTTGGTGATACTATGTGCCTTCCGCAGGCACCACTAGTGGAATGTGTCCTTAATGTTGCCAGTGCCGTGTTATGCCGCTTTCACTACTCTGTTGTGACTGTGGGCAGGTTCCATACCAGAGTGAGATGCAGCCGGTCAGCAAGCTCTCAGTGGTGCATCTGTAGAAGTTTGCGAGGGTGCTGGCATTCATACCAGACGTACAAATTCTCATCAGAAAACGGAGCCACTGACAATTTTGAAGGACCGTCTCATGGCGTCCATTGCTAGGGTTCACGTGGCAGCGTCCCCGTCCACAGTTGGAGACGTGGCGGGCGCTGTATTGTCCACATAGAACTGAGCATAAAAGGTGTTGAGCTCATCTGGGAAAGATGCGTTGGGCTGAACAGTGCTCCGGTTTTTCCTTTTGTAGTCTGTGATGCAGCGTAATCCATTACAAATGCATCTGGGATCAGAGCTGTAATCAGTAGGATTGGGTACCGAACTCTGTACTTTTAAGGGTACCGACCGAATTATGTCGGTACAACAGAGTACCAATTCACGTAAAATCAGTACTAAATTTCGGTACCCGAGAGTGCATCTGGGTGAGGGAGTACAGAGAAAGAGAGAGCGCGAGAGTCACCCCTGCAGCTTGTTCAATGTTTAACACACTCAGAGCAATGGCGAGCCAGAAGCGGTGTGGTTAGAAGACGCAGACAACGCTCTCTGCAATATTCGTGATGCAAAATGCAAAGTGGGCCATGGCAACACGTCTAACCTGAGGAATCACATGGTCAAACAAAAAATATTTCTATAAGCTGAAGAGTGTACCGTATTTTAAATCCTGAAAGCCAAGTCCCCCGCAGCAGCTAAAATTAGCATCAAGATGTTATTTTTCTTCTCTCTCTCTGTCTTGTAAAGTACTGAAAAATGTACCGTTGGTACCAGTACAGAATTCCATGTACCGTTATCGGTTTAAATGTGAACGGTTCCCAAATGTGAACGGACTACTCTGTCACTCTTGGCATCCCTGATGGACTTCTGGATGTCATATTTGGCTGCTTTTTAGGCGTAAGGTCCCCCGAGTTAATGGCAGTGGACCACGCTCTGAGAGAACCCCAGGATTTCTGGTTGGGGTAAATGCAGACGGTGGCTTTTGGTGGCATATAGCCTGTGTACTCATTGATGTTGCCATCAGTTGTTTCCTCATTTACATAATTTATATTCATTTAAATTCTCTCTCTCTCTCTCTCTCTCTCTCTCTCTCTCTCTCTCTCTCTCTCTCTCTCTCTCTCTCTCTCTCTAGAACAAGATGATGGTATATACCAGACTTAGCCAGGGACACAGAATATTCTTGACTTTGACTGACAGACCGACAGGCAGGCACCAAATTTAGATGGGGAGTGTGTGGGTATTTTGAGTGATAGAGGGTCCATTCTGACTAGTGTGCCTATCTGGTGGTGAATGCCTTTTTGAATGTTCAAAAAAAATTCCGATATGAAGTGTTCCATCCAAGTATTGTTTGTATTTGTCAGTAATATGATGTACTATACTTGTCTTAAAACAATGTTGAAGTAGCAGGACTGCTCTATATGAGCTTATAGTGAAGTCACTGCCAGCAGTGACACTAGTCATTCTGTTGCTGTATTCAAGGCCTTATGGGAGCTTCCCCTCGCCTCCCAGTGCCTCATGGGTAAACTCTGGGTGACACTGTCTTTTGTTGGCCTGGGTTTCTATGGCGACTGCAGCACCGGTGCTACAGTGGAACGGTCCTGCAATTTAGACCTCACACACACGTTTCTACAAAGTTGCATTCTTAATCATTAAACCGGGTTTTCATCAGATAAATCTTGTGTGAAATAAGACTAAAATGACAAAAAAAAACTTGAATATGAGTAACAGGTCCTAGGTCAACAGTTTTCATTGATTAAAGCTAGACTAAAATGCCCAGATTTTTAGTAAACTAAAACAAAACCAGAAAAGGTTGACTAAATATGATTAAAAGCTAACAAGGACATTTGACAGGAGACTAAGACTAAATAAAAAGACAAATTAACACTAGTTAGAAACCTTGGTAAAGCCCCCTACCAGCACAGTCACGTGTGGCACAAGATCGGATTGGATGCTTTATCAGTGGACATTGTGGAAGACAGATGTACAGTCAAGAGATCCGTTTTTGTGCTTTAATAATTCCACAAAACTGTTGCCATAGCATGTTTGCTTTAGATGTGTCTGTTATCTGCCAGATTCTACAGAGCTTGGCAGGTCTGTGTTGATCAGTCCTTTTTAAAACTGAGATCCACTGAGGCGGTTCATAACATGATTTTATTCCCTTTAAGCAGTTACAGCTGAATTCTGCCTGGTCTTGAGGGAGATTAGTGCTTTTGAATGTTTGGCAGTAATGTGCTTTTATTTGACTGATACTAATGCTGGTTGTATACAGAGCTCTGTCGCCCTCCTGTGGCTAAGGGCTTAAACTGCATTATTCGGAGATGAACTAAGTAATCATGGTTTATTGATGACAACCGGGTAGGGAGCAGATACAGATGTTACTGGAATGGTCTTTTAGAATCAATAGTTGAAGTATCTTCTGTGAGCTAATATAACTGGCTCGAACTAGTTTGTGACCTAGGTAAAAACCCAACACATTGTGTGTGACGTGTGCGTCCTCATATTTATTTAAAAAAAAAAAAAAGCGAGAGAGAAGACAGCCGCATGTGGACACAGCACCCTGTCCATCAACCGCTGGAAAGTGGCCGGGGCCCCAAACAAACCGAAGGGAAGCCCGTTGAAGTGGAACAGCCCAAACGGCCGTTTTCTCCTTGGACTCTAGAGACATGGGAATCTGCCAAGCCGGTCCAGAAGCTCGTCGACCCGAGGCATCGGACACGCATCAAACTGTGACACCTCATTCACCCGTCTGTAGTCAATACAGAACCTGATGCTCCCATCCTTCTTAACCACCAGAACAATGGGACTGCACCAGGCGCTGTGGGACGCTTCAATTATTCCCATCTTCAGCATGGCCTCTAATTCTTTCCGCACTATTTCTATTTTGTGTGCCGGAAGTCGATAGGGCCGTGTACGAACTGTCACGCCCGGACTGGTGTCAATATGGTGCTGCATGAGAGTGGTGTGTCCTGGTAGGGGAGAAAACACGTCAGCAAAGAACTGCTGTAGTTTCACTACATCTGCGTGTTGTGCCGGTGAGAGACGGTCACTTAACTGGAGGGAGGTGGATTGGTTCGATTTTGGAACCTCCGGTCCTAACTCGTCTCTCTCAATCACAGACGTCACTAACGACACAGGCATCACATCTCCACAATTTCTGGAGGTTGATGTGGTAAACCATTTTGGCTCCACCCCCATCACTAAGCACAACCTCATAATCGACATCGCCCACCCATCGTGTGACTACAAAGGGCCCTTTCCACTTGGCGAGTAATTTAGAGTGTCATCCCGAGACTGTTCCAGAGGAAAATCTTCCAGTGTGGGAAAGCAAGGCGCCATCTGAGGCTCCAATGAAGCCTCAACCGGCTCCCCATCGGACTGAGAACAGTACACATTTCACATGTCCCTACCGGACATGAACGCACCCCTACACACTCCCACCAGCCCGCTAAACCCAGTCCAATCGGTGCCCAGAATTAAGGGGTGAGTCAGGCGTGAGCTAACCGCTGCCTTGAGTCTATGCTTTTTGCCCCTAAATCTTAGCTCTAGCGTGGGGTATTCGTGCACATCACCGTGTATACACCAAATTAACACCCTGGGTCAAACCAAGCTCTGACGGATCATAGACTGCATGCAGCCCGTATCCACCATCGCCTGGTGTGGGTATTTTGAGTGATAGAGGGTCCATTCTGACTAGTGTGCCTATCTGGTGGTGAATGCCTTTTTGAATGTTCAAAAAAAATTCCGGAGCCTTACCGGAACTCTGGTACATTATGTTGCTTCTACAGGACTTACCACTGCCTGCTCTCCTTTGGTCAATCTCCACGTCTGCAGGCTTCCTCCCGCAACTGTGCTTGCTCACTGCTTAAAAGAGAGACAAGTGATTAATGATTGCCCTCAACTGTCTCTCAGCCCCGTGAACCACACCTCCAAACATTCCCTCCCACACACAGACAAGGCTAAACCACGCCCACACTCCCACATGTGGCCTCTTAGATTTCACTACTGGAACTTTGTGATCCATTATTCTTTTTATTCCGCTATGCTCCACGTTAACACTCGGAGTGCCAAGGTGCCAAGATCAACTGGCAGTAGAGGGCTTTACCACACACAATCTTACAATAGATAGATTTGACCACTTGTCCATTCTACAGTGTATGTAATATATTATGAATGTAAGATTCAAGATCAAAGTCAATTGGGGGTCGTGGGTTGGTTTGTTTTTTTGGTCAAGGTATGCCTGCTGATATTGTAAGCTTTAAATAAATCACAAACTCGTAATGTCAAGCAATTAAGCAATTGCAAGATATTGTCTATGCATAGATTATTAAATAATTTAATTGAAAGCGTCCTAATATAATTGGTTGTTACTTTGATATTTGAATGTATCTAAAAAAAAGTATTTTATTCAGAGTATTGGAGGAGAGGTAGTAGAAACATGTTGGTTTACAAGTCAAACAATTTCTTTCTCACTAACCTGTTTGTACAAAACTTCATAAAACACTCATCCTATCTTAATTAAGAGATGGAATTGTTTTTGTTTTTTTTAAAAGAATTTTTAGTATCGTATTTTTTATTTGACATTATATATATATTTTAGTTTAATTATTAAGAATTGTTTTCAGTTATATAGTTTAACTTTAATTTATTTACTTAACCTCTGTTTTCTGCAAGCATGTTACTTAGATAGCATGTATACTATAAACACACACACACACACACAGACACACACAGACACACACACCAAACAGTGGCGGTTCACACCAAAGTGAAGCTGTGTGTGTGTGTGTGTGTGTCAGTTGTGTTCACATACCCCTTCTCTCTCCCATAATTGCGGCTCTTTTTTATGGTTCTGTGTGCTTCTGCTTGGGCAGAAAAACAGTTTTGCCCTTTAACATTTCTTGCTGCCTCTTTCTGCCACCAGGGGTCATTGTAGTGTTAGGAATAATGCCCAGAAAGGAGAGAGTCTTTCAGCTACAGCCTTGTAGCTACAGTAGTGTCCCTTCTTGAGTGAAGTGTGTGTGAGAAAGGCTGAAATCTACATCACTGTTGACATGTTATGCAAATGTTCTCTCATAAACAAATGTCACAATATTATATTGGCATGACATACAAATAAAGCATTGTTTGAATTAATTAATTCGCACAGTATATTATAATATTCTCTTTATAAGATGAAATAGTATTATATATGAATATACAGTAGCCTACTAAATGCCAAATCATTTTTGACTTGAGAATGTACAATGATATAATGAATTATTAAAGGACAATGCACACTTTAACTGATTGCTGATATGCCCAAATATGGTAATAACCCTTGACCAAGCCCACGTTTCTTCAATACTATTGACATGTTCTCAATGTACACTGGACGTGGACAGCCAACAAAACAGATGTGGGCAGGAAGTGACTTCTAGCTGGACAGGATGTTTTTATTTGAGCGGTATCCTATTTTAAAACCTATCATTGTGTGCTAAATCTTGTGTATTTGTATAATTTCTTAGTATATGAAGACATATTTAAACATTTCCCTACAACGAGCACTCACAAATACATGATTAACAAATTTTCGCTTCTTTCTCCCATATTTACTGAAGATTAATATATACAAACATGGAAAAATTAAGAGACCACTGCCCAATTTTAAAAATACAATATCTATATACAATTAAATGTATATTTAATACATTTTTATTTAAATTTATATTAATATTTTTTTAATTATTTAATATATACTTTTTTACATTTTTGATATTGATATTATTATATTTACAAGAATATGCAGTGGTCTCTTAAATTTTCCATGGCTGTATGTGTGTGTATATATTAATATTAAATATACTGACCAACTGACCACACAAACTTTTTGATAAAGAGTATGTGTTTGGTGCATTAGGCCCAGGCAGATGTGGGCCTGATCACAACAAACTCATTGACCTCTGGTGCTGGACCTATTGCAAAAAACTCATATGAACGTTGACACTTTACAATTATGATTTTTTTTTTTCAACATATCAAGAACATCCTGTCATTGTCCTAGAGAACACGCTAGCCCAAACATTGACTGTACACTGTAAAACCCAAATAATTCAAGGTTTGTTAAGTTATTTTATGTTTTTCTTGAAATTGCTTTATGTAGCTATGCTCCATGTTAAAACTCTGTACTCGGTGTGCCAAGATCAACTGGCAGTAGAGGGCTTCAACCCACACAATCTGCCAATAGATGGATTTGACCACATGTCCATTCTACAGTGTACGTAATATATTATGAATGTAAAAAAAGGTAAAGATCAAAGTCAATTGAGGGTTGTGGGTTGGTTTGTTTTTTTGATCAAGGTCTGACTGACACATTAAACAGTTATGCTACGTTGACTCTTTACAATTACGAATTTTTTTTTTTCAACATATCAAGAACATTGATTGTACACTGTAAAACCCAAATAATTATAGGCTTGTCAACATATTTTATGTTCTTGAATTGTCCTTTATGTAGTTTTTAGAACAAGTCACATGTTGGCCAAAGGTTTCACAGCAACCTTGCAAACCAGTGTGATCCCCGTCAGTCTAATCAATGCTTTGTGCTCTCTGCAGGGCTGATGGTCTGTCTGACAGACACGTTAAACATTGACGCTATCTGATCATCCGTGAGACACCTGACTTCCTGTTGTTAATGCATTCATTCACTGCATGCATTCATTGAGTGATTGAAGTGTGTGTGTGTGTCTAGTATAACACCTCTGAGTCTCACCACATGGTAAAGACATTACAGCCAATCAGGAGATGCCAGGATTCTTGGCGCTGACTGTCTGGAGGTATTTGTGTGTGTGTGTGTGTGTGTGTGTGTGTGTGTGTGTGTGTGTGTGTGTGTGTGAGCACTAATGACAGTATGTAACAAAGACAGTCTTTGTGTGTGTGTGTGTGTACCACTTCAGATGTCAGGAACTCTAAATAGTCAGATTCCTGTCAGGCAAGCTCTGCAGCTCCACTGTGTCTTATCATACTTTGAACAGACGCACTGACCAACAGCAAGGTTTCCTGTTATCGTTTTTGAAGACGGGCTAGAAGCTTTCTATAAGGACTACACCTTACTTTGATGATAGCTTAGCGGTTGCTAATATACTCTTACTAATGGGAACCTGTTTTAAAACTAGGTCATCAGTGTGTCTGGAAAATTAAATATAATCAGGATAAAAATACTATCCAATATTTATTATCTTATGGACACGCTGCTAGGTGAAAATCCCCTTTTACACAACATTTTTAACAGTGCACTCCTTGATAATGCCCCCAGAATTCCACATTTCTGCCCCAGCCTATAACCTCTTTTGGGGGCGGAGTGGAGAGGAATGCGAGCACCTCAACAAGGGTAATTCCAGACTAGTTGTAATGTGAACACATACCTAATGTCAGTACTGTCTAACCCTAACCCTAGAAGTTACCTGCCTGCAGAGATTATCATGCTAGCCATAACACATCTGTGTTTATCTGCTAAATCCTTCCTTTCTTTCAGTAAAGAGTGTGCCTGTATCGACAGTGACATTTGGGCTCCTTTTTAGTGCCGCTGCAGTGATTTCTGGGTAAAGTCATTGTTGTGCTGTTGCATTTGTCAACGTCCTCAGCTCGCTCGACGATTGCCGTTCATTTTCTCTCCTGCTACTTTCCCTTCATCTGGTTTTCTTCTCTCTTAATCTGTCAGCCTTCTTCAATTTTCAGTGTGTCGTTGTTACTCACTCTATTTCTACCATTTACTCTTGCCTCTCTCTCTCGCTTTCATTTCAGTTAACAGTGCTTTATTGGAAAATGTAATTAAAGAAACCAACCAACCAACAAATGCTACTTTTCCACTTTATTAAAATGTTTGTAGTTGTAGCATTAACCTTAGACTTGACCAGTCTGGGTTCTTACTAAAGACTTTCATTTCATGATTTTTTTATGTCGTGATGAAAACCACCAGTCATTTTATATTGATGATGAGAGTGTTTTCTTAGGGTCTTAGCCTGTCATGGTAGTCTCAGTGTTGAGGTATGGCCTCAGGAGGTGAAGTTACAACTGTAACAAAGCATGTAAACATGCTTTGTGAAGAATTCATTAAATATAATGTATAAATCCTTTAAGTGGTGCTTATGTCAAGCATATTTGATTTTGGTTATGTCACATTTACCCTCTATTAGCTGTGTGAGTGGGACCAAAATTATGTTTAAATGCTATTAAAGGAATGACATTTAAAGAGCGATTTGAAAAATTATAGGGGTTATAATTGAATCTTAAAATTTCATATGTGGGTTTTGCGGTGTATAATATAAGCATTAGCAGAATAAATGCTAAAGAATTACAACTTGGGGGATGTCTATAATGTTAACTACTGGATACTGCAGCCCATCAGTGCCAGGAAAGGATAAATGGATAATTGCTTCTGCAATTTTTCCAGCCTATTTTCCAGCTGTTTATGCAGTCCTTCGATCATTAGGTTCAGCCCCCTAACCCCCCGCTACACCTTCACAAACATCTTTTTTGTTCTTGCAGCGAATTAGCCCATGTGCGACTCTTCTATGGTTTGACAAGGCATGTCTTGTCAGCTTTCTGTTATCTCTGCGAGGAAAAGTGCTTATTCGAACAACACAAACATTCCCTTGATGCTGAGAAACATCTCTATAGCCCTTCTCACACTTATTCCTCTAGTTAAGGAATGATGTTTAACCTGGTTGTCTACTTGATGTGTTACATTGGTAAATATCGAACACATCAGGAGCTCATGAACCTCACCTCATATGAGTTGAAGGTTGGATTAACTCACAATCCTGTCTACTCCCCCTTACCTTTAGCTTTAAGCAGAGAGGACCTTCCTGTATCTCTGCTTTGGGTGTGGGATATTGTCCATAATGCGGGATACTGTTATGCACATTATGTGTGTGACAGGGTCATTAGAAGGTACCTTGAAAATCCTCATAGCCAGAAGGATTAAGTCCTTCTAAATGTACTGCTCTTTAAACCTCTGAATGGTAAATCCAGCGGTGGAACATTGTAGATCTAGCTAAAGACATTGTCTTACATAGGACACAATCCAATCTCCATCATGTCAAGTGAGTGACATTTCTAACAAAATAATTAAAATGGTATTTTAAAACTAATTATGGTACCTTGTGTCTGTACGCTGAGATGCTAGTCAACTTAGGTATTTGTTATGGATGAATGTCCCTTTATTATTTAATAAAGTGGGCACTGTGCACAGCCCATACATGTGAATAGTTCTGTTAGACAGTATGCTCTGATCAACTTGGACTGTAGAAAGATTAAATTAGATTAGAAAATATACTTTTTTTTCTTTCTTTCTTTTGGCTTTCTGTCTTTCTCATGCACTGACAGAACTGATTGTGAAAAACCAGCATGTGAGTGACGTATGCTGAGTCGTGTAACACACAACTAGCCATTAGAGTAACCGTGAATTAGAGTAAACTCTGTTTTGACTCTCTGGAAGAGAGAGCTCTCTAACTGAGTGGGCACAAGCCCAGCACTTATTAAGGCCTGTCTTTATCACAGCGCAGTGTCTATGATGTATGTACCTTACACACAACAGTGTCCCCAGATAAGTGTTGACTGCTCCTAGGAACAAACAAAAAAAACACTAAGCTGCTAAATTTAGCCTTCAATGTGATTAGCACATATAGCATGTGATGTATGTCTCATTAGCCTGCGGGCTAACCCAGCCCCCACTAGCTAGCATTCAGACTCCCTATAGCACCGAGGAGGTGTGCCTGCTAACACAGGTAACACTGTTTGGAGTTTTACTGTGTGTGTGTGTGTGTGTGTGTGTGTGTGTATGTGTATGTGTGTGCGAGATAATTCTCAGTCGGCTCACAGCACCATGAATTAAACACACCTTTTTGATTGCTGGTATCACCATACTTGTCTCTGAAGATGACAATACCTAGAATTGTATCAGCTCTCATATCACAGAAACTTTGGCTATGCATGCATTTTCTGCATTTGTGCTAGTATTTCTTCACACATCACATGGTGTTTATTTATACTGTGTCATACACTGAAAGCATTATGCTAACAAAAAATAATAAATGTTAATAAATAAACATGACCACATGCGAATGCAGAAAGTAGTACACTCTAAAATGCTCAAATGTAGTTTATCGAGAATAAACATTATTCAGTTGTGACAGAAAAGTCTTGTATCTTTCAACACCCCTTCAGAAAGCTCCCAGGCTTTGCTACAACAGTATGAAAATTACATTTCTACTAAATGTCTTTGCTTTTATGAGAGGCATCAAACTAAACTGTGAATACATTTTACTTCAGTGCTCGTATGCACTGTTTCAATTTAGTCCTGGTTTTCCCAGGTTTAAATGGGCATGTTGGTCCAGGCCAGATGTTTTGTGTTGTCTATAGTGTAATAGACACCAGGCTATTACACTGAGAGGATTGTTCCGCGCTGGCCTGGATTGTTCTAGTTTGTTCTTGACTGGACGCCAGTGTAATCCTCTGGCTCAAATGAGCTGTATGGCCGAGGGTTGGATGTTCTGTGGAGCACACTGCTGTGTTTAGATGCGTTTATGTCTGGTTGTGTGGTGGCGTTGTGGTTGTGTGTGGTGGTGGTGTATGTTTATGTGAGTGTGTGAAGGTTGATTTTGCGTGTGTTTGTGAGAGGGAACAGAAAATATGATGCCAATCTAAGATTACAAATAAATGTCAGATATGTGTTTATGACCTCTGAGTTCTCTGTTTGCTCTGTGTGTGTGTGTTAGTGAGGTAAAGGCCACAGTGTTGGTTGAGGGTCTCTGTAGGCAGGGGGTGTTGCAGATGTAACTTACCTCAACTACATCTGTCAACCACCCAGACCTCAGTTTCAGGAGCTCACGTGATCGTGTTTCCATAAAGCGTCGAGATGAATCACTTGTACGCGCACACACACACACACACACACACACACACACACACACACACACACACACACACACACACAGATTCTGATTCGTCGCTCACACCTATCTATGCAAATGTACAGTATATAGTATGCACACAGTTATATACAGTTTATGATTCCATGCATCATTACTGAACAATACAGATCAGACCAGCTCTCATGTTATGACGAAGTGTGTTGGAACTGTTGCACATCTGTTTTCCTTTGGAAATACACATTTATTATCTTTCTACTATGTAATTGCTTTCACATGCAGGCGAGAATCTGTAGTATTAGTAGTAGTAGTTATGTCAAAGTCTAAAGTTACTGCCTCCCCTTTTAAACGTTTATTAAAGGGGAAATAGTAATTTGTTTTAATTTAAGTACCCTTCCCTCCTTTAAAAAAAATAAAGATATTACAACATCTCTTTCTGGAGTAAAAACGAAATCCTTGTGGTCTGTTGACCTACTGTAGGATGAAGGCCTGACTTCTCCCTCAACCCAGTGGTTTTTGGCCAATGCGGGGTTCAGGTCCTCAGATTTTCATTGTAAAGCTTTCACAATATATTTGACGGCTCTAGGTTATTTTCATGCAGATACCGTATATTTAGTTAACTTCACTCACTTTGTAATTTTTTAAGGTCCTTTAGCGCTCGTGTTCGTCGCCTTTTACACTTCGATTGATTGCGCGATAGGAGCAAAAAACGTCCGATTCTGATTGATGACCAGTCGACCGGTGCATCTCTACATCAAAGGATTCTATTTCTGTCCTCTGTGTCAGAGTCCTGCTGCAAGAACACCAGCCTCCCCGCAGTGTGTGGACAATTCAGCTCAGAGAAAATGGTTCTGGTGTGTCGTTCTTAGCCTCGAGGCGAGTTGACATCAGGCGTTGTGGGGCTGAACAGCTGTGAAGGTGAGAGGAAAAGGCCCTTGTTTCTCTGACCGCTTACAGTTATGGGTTTCTCTGTTTTTCTCTGCCTGGCATCGAATGCTGAAGGAACGCAGGCCAAGTCTGGGTTTGCACAACCAGAGCAACTTGATCCACCAAGCACAGTAAAATACGAACACAGAAACACCAGCAACACTGGCATTAGGGACAGAGCCCTCATTTTCCTACAAGTGGACACAGTGTACAAAACACAGTAGACTAATGTAGGTCAAAATAATATATTTTTTTTTAAGATCAGAAGTTCTATTTAATTCTGTGTTATTCAGTTTCAAACAACTACAACATTCTACAATAAAACTACAGCACAGTGACCTACAAAGGCCTACTACTAAATTACAAAGTAAATTACTATTCTGTTTTAGTCTCTACATGGTATAATAAATATACATGGATGACTAAGCTATTCTAACTATAACTATAATTATAACTAAGACTGATTTACTATTTTTGTATTTTATTGGTCTAATATTCCCTTATATACTGCTATACTATACTAATATACTTCCATAAATCACATGAACAGGGTTGTTCGTATATGTTCTTGTCTTAACGTCAGAGTACAACGCAGTCAGGTTATGTTACATGATACATTACAATGTAATGATTTGAGGCTAACCTACACATAAACCTACATTTAATAAATCAACCCGCGATGAGTACATGGAGTAACTGGAGATTTATGTTTGGGATTGGATAGCTTAGACCGAGGTGAATGCAGGTTTTGGCCAGCAGTGCTGTTTAAGCCCAGGGTTTTCTGATGAAATAAGCCTGTCTGATTGCTGATATGGAGCGAGCAGGGACCATGTCTTGCTAAATTCATCCTAGGGATTAATTCCCCTTTCGGGGACCTTGGGTTCTTATGTCTGGCCTGAAAGTATTGTTGCAGGCTGACGTAGATGATTTATGAGACAAACTTTCCATCTATTTTGATTTTTCTCTGTATTTTTCACTCTCCTTGTCCAAGTTGGACAAGGAGACTTTTGCGTGGGATTTCACATGCTAGGTCAAATGTACCATTTTTTTTCTTTTAATTTTTTGCCTGAGTACGGTACCCGAGTTATGACAAGTAAAATAAAGCACTTACTTTAACAGACTCTACAAGTAAATGATGCTGAGATTAAAGCACAACTAGCACCCCCAAAAGTATTTAATTTAAATGCTGGTGGTGTATTTTACCATGTAATGGTGCTGGAGGTTGATCCAACATATCATCCCATTTGGGGAAAATGGCAATACAGTTGTAAACACAGCCAATGGTGTCATATGTTGCTACTGACTGGCCTAGAAGACATCCTACATGCAGCTAAGCCCACAAAGACAAAAATTATTCCAAGTAATATACGAGCAAACCTACACACACGCACTCACACACACACACACATACATGAGAGGGTCTCTGTTTACACTTTCCGTGTTTTCCAGTGGGAAGAAATGACATGCTGTGTGCGTGCGTGCGTGCCTGCACAGCAACCTGTGTAACTGAGAATATCTTAGTCATGGTGGCATTTGTCAACACAGTTTACTATTAGCTCTGTCGCTGTGCTGTTCACCATAGATTTTGATATTTCTATATCTGTGCCTTTTCTGGAAATGTCACAGCTGCACCCCAGATTATAAAAACAATCAGAACGTCTGTAGGAAGGCTTTGAGGAATGAGTAAACTGAACCATTGTTGTGTTCCCTCAATCAGCCGCGATTAGCAGCCAAATTGTATATGGTATACTTGACATGGTTGCACATATTGTATGCACCTCTTAGGGCTCTTGGCTGGTTAGACCTCTTTTTGTGAACGACTGCCTGCCTGTGTACAAACCTGCTTGATTTACTGTTTGGTTTGATCTGTTTGGGTGGACAACTGGCAAATTCCCAGCATAGCCAACCAATTACAGAGAGAGACAGAATTGGGGATTTAACAATAGTTTTAAATGCCTATTATGTCTGACCTGCATATTGCAGCATAGATGTTTACTACATGGTTGTCAGATATGCTTTCTGCTTGATATTGTCACATAGGCCAAGAGCTCTATTAAACAGCCAAGCTGTAGTGTTCCGTGCACTGCAGCGTGCACTTTATCCCCAACAGATTGCCTTGTAATGACAACCATATGGCTGTCAGTGGGGTAGGGGAAGGAGGGGGTCTCTCTTGGGGAGTTCATGATGGGAGATTTTTGCTGACTCCGGCCTTCTGGTGGTTTTAATAAGTGTTGCAGGACTGTGTGACCAAGTGTGTGTATAAACACACACAGACACACACACTTCACAACCTATCACACAGTCACGCACATAAATACACACACACACACACACACACACACATTAACCATTAGCTACTGCGTACTAACACACACACATACTGTGTATAGCCGTTCATCACACTCGCAGACCTTTGCTACTACTGTTACCATGACAACATGTTGTCCTGCAGGTCAGACCAGCTCTAAGTGAATACAATGTCATGTGTTTGTGTGGTTGGGAGGGTCTGTATGTGTCTGTGTACTCAGCAGGGGTCCTCTCCAACATGTTGTAAAGCAATGCTGCCCTCAGGCTAAATGGTACCAAACCAGAGACTTAATGTGCTGAAACTATGTGTGTGCACGCTAATCTGGGAAATCAATGGACTGTTGTCTAATCTGGAGTAAATAGGCTGATATAAAACAACCAAATAATGATCTATCTCTCTCTCTCTCTCTCTCTCTCTCTAGCTAAAAGCGGTATATGATGAACAAGAGCCCCATCAGGGTGGTGATGGGACCAGTGCCAGTTCTACAGGGACCCAGAGTCCAGACCTGTTGGCCTCAGAGCTCAACAGCAGCTCTGCCTCTGCCTTCACACCCTACCAGGCCTCCTCTGAGATAGAGGTCACGCCCTCCGCCCTGCGCACCAGTAAGACCAGTAATATACCTGTATACATACCAGTTTTACCCTCAGTATAGGGACCTGTGTGAACCAATGAATAAATCTATAAGTTTCAACTGGTGGAAGAATATTTACATTATTTAAATTTGAATGTTTAATGATAGATTAATTAGGGGTGGCATAAATGCCTTGACTAACTTTTTGAAACCTAGGTTTACATCCTGAATCACATTGCCTCGGGGTCTTACTGGACCCCGAGACTTCCTGTCTGGGGTCTTACTGGAGTCATGCATATGTCAGCACCTGCAGCAGTCCATGACAAACTGTGAAAATTACCCTGTCACAGCCAAACACCACTGTACCCTGACTATAAATTCAGTTAATTGGACAGGCGGTCCTTATTTCCGGCAGAAGATTTCAGTTTGATCCGCAGCCAAACTAGTCTAATTGGTTCTGTTGGAGGAGTACTAAATCACTTGTGCGGCAGGCCTGACGTAGCGCTGCTGTTTGGCCGCCAACTTGCTCCTTTGGCTTTAATTAGCTTGTATCTGGTTGTGAGAACAACTCTCGTAGGTGACATGTCAGTTTGGAGAAAGCAAGGGCCTTACGGGTTTACACAGACACATAAACACCATGAAACTGAAACACAGAAATGAAATAATTAACACCAATCCAGACACTCTGTTCTGTCTCTTACTTATTACTTACTTCAGTCATTCTCTCTTCAACTCCCTAACGCGGGCACACACACACGCACGCGCGCACACACACACACACACACATTATGAAAATAAACTCAGGCTTTGTTCAGACTGCCAGCCCAAATCTGATTTTTGGCATGTCCAGATTGTATCCAGATTAATTTTTGAAAGTCTGGACAGCAAAAAACAGGAAATCCAATTTTTGCAAATCGGATACAAACGACACTTGGAGGCCGTTTGAAATGTGAATCCAATCGGATTTCTACAGATTAGTCTCATTCCGGACTCTCTGGCCACTCAACTCGGATTTCAAAGTGTCTTAAGCGTCACTCGCAACACGACACACAACAACAACGTCAAATCCAGAGTGACGGAAGCAGGGACATGGGAAGTGAGGGTGCCTACTTTTGACGGGCTGCTACGGATTTTTGAAGTTGTTTACTTTAAAAATCGATAAAAAAACTAGCATTGTTTAGTCACAGTAAGTCGTCTACATAACATGTTTGTTTATCAATGTTAAAATACACTCATTTAATTCTTTTAACAATGTTCTGATTTAATTTTTGAATAATTTCTCTTCTGTTCTGCCGGCTGTTTTATATTTTCTGCCGCCTAACATCATACAAAATGTAATTTTATAACCGTAATTTTATAACCGTAATTTTATAACCGTAATTAAATATCGAACAACATCTTAAAACTGAGCTGAAGCTTCCATCTCTAAATGGTTTGATGGTAGTTCCCCATTTATATAGTAGGCAACGGTTGCTCTTAAAAGTTCTGGGTTTGTCTGGGATATTGCCTACACACGATTACAACTGGCATTGGAGAGTCAATCTATAGCGAACAAGGTGTTAAAATGTTGTTTATGTTCTAGATGGTGTGTAGCCAAGATGTATTTTGGCATTATGCTGTAAGTAATAATGTTGCTGCTTTTTTGTCTGGAAAGCAACTAGAATGCACAATTTAGTTTTTCTCAAATACCCCCGTTCCCCCCTAGTAATTATTATGCAAAAAATGTCAGCACCCCCAAGTTAAAATGTCTTCCAGCGTCCCTATTATTAGCATAGGAAACGCCCCCTAAACAATAAAGAAGGGCAGGCGTTGTGCAGTGTGCAAATACTCGTGCACATGCACAAGAATTGGAGAACTGCCACCAAAAAGTCTGTAAGAAGAAAAAGAACTTCAGCTGTAGTGAAATCGACGCCTAAATTGAGGCTCCAGAGTCCCGAGCACAAATCTAAAAGTAGTGCTCTTGGCAATCTGAAATATCTCAGCAGCCATTAATCCGTCTCATCAAATAGATCTGAGCGATCTCTAAAAGTGCGTTCCCTGCGTAAGGCCTTTATGCCCAAAGCATCTAAGAGCAGAAGGCCTATGTAAGCCGTTCAGAAGCTGAACGCACGCAATATCAAGGGTTTTTAAAGTCTTAATTAGCTCAAATAAGAGCAAAAATAAGAAAACATTGGTGAATCCCAGAAATCCATGGGTACCAACAAATTGTGGATATGAACAAAAATAATAAATAAGTAATTATAAATAATAATTGTGGGTCCTAAATACTTAAAGCAGTCACAAAGTCCTTTATTTAAACACACTTGGCAAATACATCACTGTGGGAAGTCATTAAATCTATTTATTCTCCTATCAGTTGTTTTGTGGGAAGGTTTGGGATTATTTATGTTTGGAATTATTTATTTATTCCCAAAGTGCTGTAAGAAGTTCTAGTACCAGACACTGAATATAGGTATGTACTGTATGTATACAGTAAGTATGTACTGCACACTATTAGTACATAATAATAGTGTAAATTAAAGTAAATGACGCCACTGTCCATCCATAGTGACGCCTAAGCGCAAAGCATTGGTATTGCCAATGTTTTAAAAGCCAGTGTCAGGGCAGTATGTTCTGTGCTGCCTCTCGCAGCTCCTTCCCACGGTCCAACTGACCTCCCAATCTGACAGCCATGTGTCACTGGCAGAACATTCTGGAAGAAAGACTGCTGGCCTGTCATTCCATAGAAGTGTGGGAATGTGACATTTGGCGTGGTCGTCTCCAGAAGATGCTCCAATGTTTTAAACAGTTTATAGACATTGTTTAGGACTTTCTAATCCACCTCTCCTGTGTGGTCCTCTGAATCAGCCGTGTTTTGACCCATGTAGTCACACAATCAGGTCATTCAGCAGACACTTTTATCCAAGTTTTTTTTATACATGGGGTTGGGTTGAACCCACCCACCAGGGTTGAACCCACTACCTTCTAGGTGGGAGTCAAACACCCAGACCACTAGACCATCCTGCCTCACCATCTTGTCCCACACAGGCTTTGTTAACAATTAAAAAATAACAGCAACCATAAGCACCATTTGGGGGTGGGAGGGTACAGTATACACATTTCATTACTACTTTTTAACTTTTTTTTACTAGTTTTTGTTTATATTTCTGTTTTGTATTTATTTTTTCTATTGTATACTTTGTCTTTAGTCTGGATTGTATGCAGACCTATTCTTCTGTGTTGTGTCGTCTTAATTGACTTGTGTCTGGAATTACCCTTGTGGTTGAAACCAGCACTACAAAAACATTGTTTTGCATGCCCACACCTAAGGGCTGTTTCACAAAAGCCGAATTTAGAAATCGAGGATAAGAGAAAAAGCTAGGCTTGACCTAGTCTGATCAGTGCATCCTGGCTTTATCAGTTGCACAAAGAGAGGTTTAAGTAATTCAGATAAATGCGCGTCCGCAGCTTTCTTGAAGAGACCACATGGTCGATCACAGATTCACTGATGCTACAATGGATAAATTGCGTGCGCCATACTTCACACCAAATGAGCAACATATTTTAATGGAGGCTTATGAGGAAAATAAACAGTGGAAGTCAATGTTGTAACCATGGGCGTCCTAACGCCTATCTAATAGTTGGGGGGGGGACAATAAACATAACATTTCTCAAGAGTAATTTTTGAAGGGGACTAAAATAATATAGCCAAAATTGTACTTTTATGGGATATTTGTACACAGAGGAAAGCATACTATTATCTTATGTCTCTTTTTCTTTTCTTTGCCATTGTATCTGGCCAACAACACAAAGCAATAGTTCACCACGCGGTCATATTATAATTATGACATTATCTTGCGTCCTGCACATAGTATTTTAGGTTTCGTCTGGGACAGAGGACGTCTCTTACTTAGATATTCAACTGCAGCAAGCCCATTGACCTGCCAATTAACATCATATTGAGCAAAACCCAACGGTATATATCTACAATATTAGCCTAATATAATACAATCATAGGATTATCGCCTTGTTAGTGAATGACTTACTATCCAACAAGCTATTAAAAAAGCTACCAAACTAGGTAATGTTATCCCTTACGAAACAAAAATATATTGCAGTATATTGGAAAATATCATGTGATATATTAGGCAATATATTCCAATATATGGGATTTAATATTTATATTTTCCAATATATTGCAATATATGCATAGACCCTATATGTGTATATATTGATACATATAAGAAAATATATTGCAATCAAGACCAAAAAGGGCACTATATTTATACATGTAATAGTTTGTCTTTAATATACTGCAATATATGCATGTGCCATATATATGATTTTACATTTTATAGAAAAATCTGCATTATACAAATATTCTTTATTGAAACAGAGTTGCAGACACCACATTCACCATTTACTGTAAATTAGAAAGATTATAAAGATATTCATAGATTTATTTTCTTGACAATTGAAATGT
>JAOEHI010004635.1:18436-33872 GCA_025447815.1 Percopsis transmontana | reverse complement strand
ATTTGATAAGAGGCACATGCCATACAAAGTATCAACATGACTTGACATTTTTTAAATAATTTCAACAGCATGTTTTGCTACAGTAAGATTTTAGTGGAATTTGAATGTACAGTATGTCAGCCAATAGTTTCCGCAGGGTGCAGAGAAGTGGGGTATGAAAACAGATGCTTTTAATAAAATTGCTTTTCTAAAAGACATTTCTACTTGACAGATTCTACTTGAGGAGATTTATATACAAATGGATTTAAGGTACCTTTGTAATTCTGTGAACATTTCTTAAGGCTTATTCCAGAACGGTATAACCAAGGAAGAAGTCTTCTTGTTACTTTTCAATCACATGACGGATATACAATTGTAACCTTGGCATCTTTATCTCGACAGCTTATAGTCCGACATGAATTATTTTCAGCCGATGACAGCCTGAGGACACAGTGTAACTCACAGGCCCTCCTTTTCATGGTTTAAACAAGCTCAAATATTGCATGCTGGCTAAATAGACAATAAATAGGGTTATGAAAGCTTACAATTTTCAGTTGCTGTTGAAGTGAAAGTGTTTTGAAATAGAGACACATAAAATTGCAGCTTTTAGATACTTAGGGGGAATTATGTATAATTCCTCTTTCAAAAAGTATTCAGCAAAAGAACATTTAATGTCATCCTAAAGCATTTTAGGTGGAAGCAGTCTGTCTTTGCAGAATCCTAGCTATGAGAAATCATCACTTGAACTGCATAAAAGCAAGCATGGCCTTGCTACAAAAAACAATGTTCTTACTGTACGATATTGTTCTTACAGTAAACATATACGTCTATGCATAATGTCAAAGTTCTCATTTTTTATTCTAATTTTTCCATACTGTAATCATTAGTAAGCCGTAGTGATCAAGATTAATACAAAAAAAGGCTTGAAACATTTCACTTTATGTGTAATGAATTTAGAATATAGGAAAGTTTCACTTTTTAAATTTAATTACAGAAAAAAATTTACTTTTCCATAATTTAGATTAAATATTGGGTGCAGAAAACTGTAATTTGTGTCCGTACTGTATTTTGAGTGCTCTTACAGTAGCTTGCTTAGAGTTAGAGCTACTCTGAATGGCAAAATCATTGGCTAGAGCAATGCACCAGTCCTCATTATAGATGTACCAGGGTTTTATCTGTGGAGGACCTGCCATGTTTTGTGGCTGCTGGGGTAATTAAGCCTCACCAGATATACTGACTCCAGTGGGAAATCTACAGCAGTGACCTTGCTGACTGTACTTGTAGCCATTATATAAAACCTCTTTCCCGCATTTACACTGAGGCAATTACATATTACAGTACACTATGTATTCCTAAATATTATCCCGAAGAACTTAATTTCTAAGTGTCTCTAGTTGGCATTGCTTGTAATTTCTAACCTTTGAAAAATTTGACTTTTCCAAGGAATTCCTCCTGGGGATAGAGTCACACAGTGTACTGTATGTAATGGCTGCAGGTTGTGGTAACCTTTACCAATTCCTCATCACGGCTGAAAATGTCGGTTTTGCTGCCTCTCATTGTAGCTGTCTTAGTGCATCATTAGTTTTAATGATGCACTAAGACAGCTACAAGAACATTGAACAGTTTTCTTTGGGGGCATTCCCTCTAAACTTGTGCATCAATAACATTGATTTAAATGCTCTGCTATAGCAGCAACATGGGAAGTGGACTTTATTAAAGTTGATGTGATACAGAGATATACAGTACATAAAAATATCACGTCATAGCATTCATATCTATATTGAATGCAACATTGTGTTGTGAAAATCCTGTGTTTGCTACTTGCAGATACAGCCCAAATGATAGCCAAGCCTAGGCACCATGGTGACAATCATGTGAAAAAGGAAGTTGATGAGAAAGACCTTTGACATTGCAAGGTTTCAACTCCACAGATTTAAAGGGGTAGCGCGATCACAGTGACTACAGTACAGATATATAGTCAACATGGTCATGAGACTGGGTTGATATAGTATAGAATTTCTGTGGGAGACATTAAGCAGCAACAAACAATAGAGTACTATAAAAAGAATACTCCGATTTTACTGCAAACGTGACGAGCTGTTTTCATGCGATGGATGGTTGGCACAGACACCATAGTGGTTGTCTCCAGAAATATAGTTCTACAGTTTAACTCTAACCTACCCTACCCTACCCTTAAGCAAACTAATAACCTACTTAACTGTCCTACTATAACCTAACCTCACCTACTAAGCCTACCCTATACCCTAACCTAACATAAAGTGATATTTATCTGCAGTATGAAATAATGTTCCTTGTGTGACATAAGCAAAGTCGCTATTTTGATATATTAATGCTGTTTGCAGGAGAAGCTTCAGAGCGCAGGAAGCTATTACGTATTGCAATGAAGCATCTTAGCAGTACCAGCCTCGACTGTACCGACTGTGAGCATCAGGAGTGCAAAGGGCGAAGGCCAAGGCAACTGTTCAAAGTTTTGGTAAAGGGCGTGGAGTCACAGAAAAAAAACTCCTTCCTGTTCTTTCCTGATCCCAAATCCCTTATAATAGTTCCATTCCCTTTGTTCATTTCCCTGTCGCGTTGCGTGCCAGTCTCTCTCCGAGTGAGATTCGGGGTGTGCGAGGGGAAGGGAGGAGGTAGGACAGGCGGGAGAAAAGACGGAGGGAAGGGTGACACTGCCACCGTGCTACCCCTTTGACTCCTAAATCTGACGCTGGCGGTCTCTCTGTCAGGAAGGGAGGGTCCATCCAAAAATCCATCCTAAGAGACATCCTAAGGTCAGTCAGTGGTTGTTCGGGCCGACAGCACATCGCTTACAAAAAGGGTGTTTGAGCGTCTCGCAAGTTGGCATTGGTTTATATTATTTTCAAAGGGTTGAAAATCCCTAGCCATAACATTGAGACTATTGTGAAATTCCTAACTGGGTGCTAAATAGCCAGTAGCACTCTAACTAGGACCCAAAGGGTTTTGAATAAGAGTTTCCAGTGCGGAACCAATCGTGGAGCTTGTGAGATAATGGACTGTCTCTCAAGGCTAGAAAATCCCTGCTTTATGGTATACTGATTGGGTTTAAAGCACAAGGAGATACATGGATTATAATAGTAGGCTATTCAATTAAACAATAAAACTATTTTTGACTTTCCGGTGTCATTATGGCATATGTGCTTTGTAATTTGGGCATTTAGATTATTTGTCATAGGCACGTGTGCTGATTAAGTCTGTTGTCTGTGGTCATACATTATGTCTGTATCATGTGCCAATATTATTTATGTCACTACGTGAAAACATAACTCTTCTCACTGTCACCAAAGTTAAATCCCTGCACAGTTACTGTAGCCTGCTGTTTATTTATTTGCTATAAAAAACTACATTTTCCAAAGAGAAGTTAAGAAGCAGTGAAGAAACAAACTAACAGTGACACTCATTAGCAATGAAGTTTCCACAAACTGCCACACAGAAACAAATAAAAACGGCTACGCCTAGGAATGTTCTTTTATGTGAACAATATAGAAGTAACCGGTTCAAATTTCATTCTAGAATCTATGAACCCTTTCAGCTGGTGTCTATTTTTGTCGTCATGGCTACGTCAACCTGCGGACCATGTCATCTGTAACTGCATCCTCCCCCCAAGTGTCTGTATGTACTGCAAACAAAATAGGAGCAATCGTATCCACAGTGGTGGCGGTGGTCCAGTGACGAGGTGATGCAACCCGCTCTCTCTCTCTCTCACCTATGCCCTTTTTTCTGACGCTTTCTATTCCCTCTGCCTCTTTTTCTTTTTTTTATCAAGATTCCTCCCCCCTGTTTTTCTCTGTCCCTGGTTCTCTCTTGCCCCCCCCCCCCCCCCAAACACCCACTCTTGCATTCCCAGGATGCTCCATTCCAACGGAGATAAAGTTAGCACTCCTGAAGTGACAACGCGTCGTAACCGTTGCTCTCCCCAACCATCCCTCCCCTCACCACCACCACCACCACCAAGTGACGCAACCCCCTGATTTTATTATTTGGTCTGCTGTCTGCAGGATGCTAGGCAACGTAAACACTGCTATAAATAACCGCCAAGCCGCTATACTTTCCAGTCTATCCTGAATCTGTTTAAGAAACACAACACCAATGGAGTAAATTGAAATGGAGCCTTAATCACTGACTGGCACGTAAGGCATCTTGAATCTAATAAGACAAATATATTTTGGATAAATGTCCATTAACTTGTAATAAATAGCACTACCATATTACAGCCATTCAATGTAAAATGGAAGTGATACAGTTCTGGATTTACAGTTTCTCCAGAGCAAACCAAGAGATGATTTAACATTTAACAAAAAATAAGATTATAACATTGGGTTATTTTACATCACATCTCGATTAGACAATAGTGCATTCATTTTAAACCTACAAAGTAGCATGCATATTTGACCTGGGAAAAAAGCTCATCCCAGATCAAAAAGATCAAAATAAAAAAATATGGAAAAAAGATACAGACAATATTGAAACATCAATAGAGTACCTTTTAATGTGAAGTATTTTAAGCTTATTAGCAGCATTCAGACACATATACAGTGGCAGCCATTGTTAAGGTCCCTATTGATGAATTTGGTTTCAAATTGAACTTCAGAGTCTGTCTCTTTTAACAAGGCCACAAAACTACAGATCCACAATGCACCAGGTCTTCAGCAAGCATGCAGTATAAATTGAGATCTACAGTTGTGCATGCCACGTGATGAACACTTTTGTCTAACTTAATCACCCTGGAAGTTTCCGTTTCCCAGGGCTACTTTGGTTTAGGTTAGTACATATTGACGCCATATTCTACCAGCTGGAGCTTTCTCTTTGAGAGATGTCAAATGGATCACCACAGCATGCGTCTCACTCATATTTTTAAACTCAAATGGTGAACAGCAAACCCGGTTTGCTGTTCAGAGTTCAGAGTTCAAAGAGCCCTAGAGCGAATTTCACAGTACAAGCTCTGACTCTTTATGTTGCTGTTTCGTAAACAGTAAGAACTGGCATATAATATATAGCTATGTCCGTCTTTGCAACATCTTATCATTGTATTTACTGTCACTGTTGTGATGAATTATGATTATTCATTGTTGGATTCAGAGATAGTTATCTACTGGTGGGACAATACAATGACCTGGAGCTAATGTGAATGGTTTCAGCTCTTGCTGTCTTCATCAGTCGACTGTCAACAATAATGGTTGTGAACCCACGTCCTCCCGGCATCAGGCCACAAAGACTCCTTGGCTGACCATAAGAGCGGTTTGGCTTTCTCTCCGTTTGTCTTTCTTTTTCCTCAGGCGGACCCTCCAGCACACGGCACTGGAGCCCAGCAGGGCCAGCCCCGCAGACAACAGCACCAGTCCCAGCACCGAGATCGTGGAGCCGTGGGAGTTGAATGTGTAAGCCACAGCCGTAGCCACGACACCAGCGATGAGGACCACCACGCCGAAGGGCACGGTGCAGCGATAGCAGGACATCTCGGCCCCCCCGGTTGCAGCTGTCAACTGGACCTCATTGATGAGGGGTGCAGTTGTAACCACGACGCTCCTGTCCGCTTTGGACTTAGTCGTTTTCTCAGCAGAAATGGATTGAGGAGTTTTCATGGAGCTTTTTGGCATTCTGGGGCCACCTTTGCTGTGGAGGTCATCTGGCATGGTGATCTTGCTGGCAAGGAAGAGGTGGGCCATCTTTGTACTGACTTACTTACAGGTCAAGTCGTGCACCAGTTAGCTGAAATTAAAAGTTACAATTACATTGAAGAAAATGAGTTTGGTTTTCTGCTTTGAATAAAGTAGAGCTGTCCAACTGTATGAGACTTGATAGAGTTATGGCAGGATGCATTGCTTTAAGTTAGAGAGGCCTGTCAGTGCGCAGCATACTGTCAAATTCTCTGGAGAGCGATCGCTCGCATTATACTGTAGGACACCTCAGTTTAAAGAGCGACGAGTTTAAAAACAATATGGTCAAGTCGTGTAATAAAATACTGCGATAATAGTTATAATATGAAATGTGAATAACAGACAATAATTCTACAGGTGGCGTGGAAGGTAGATTTGTAACTGTAATATGTGGACTACTGCATATACTGACGCGCGTTATTTCGCATTTTGGATGGCACTTCTGGTAGCAAGTTCCTAGTTTTCTCGTCTTTTTTCTGAGAAACAGTGAAACCTGGACGCCAACTGGTTCGAGTCGTTTTATTTTAAGTCCATGAAAGCTGCTAATTTCACAAAACCAGGAAATCATTATTTTGCTCATGCTTTAAAGACTGAAATGTCAAACTTACTCGTGATTGTCCATTCGTTGTTTCTTGCAATTACAGTAAACCAGAAATTGCGATAATCAACAGTCCTTGTCCAAATTATGAGGAGATTAATTCAGAGACGATACACTTGAAGTGCTCTAGCCTAGAATAATGCAATGTCTTTGACTTTTCTTTAAGTGTCTACTCTAAGCAGTAGCCTATTAGATGCTGCTGGCGAACAGAGTCTATTCGTGTCGAAAATGAGTGGCTCATTGCCACGGATCTGCATCGTCTTGACTCAGGAAAGAAGGGGCAATATGAATGACACAACGGGGGAGTGTCTTCGAGCTGGGGGCGCTCGCTCGACACGACTCTGTCCCTCACATATTAGCCAACCAAGAGCATTTAACCCTTCCCTGACTTGCGATCTATCTATCTATCTATCTATCTATCTATCTATCTGTATGTCTGCGCACCATTTGATGGGAAATTAAAATGAAACAATTTTTACTTATATAAACCTCACCAATGTTATTAGAGGAGGCTCTCATCAGCTCAAAACTCCACCAATCCCCAAACCAGGCCAAACTAGTTGAGAACCACTGGTCTAAACAAGGCTTTGACATCTGTGGAGAATTAGTTAGATCAAGCAGTTTGAGAATATGTTTGTTGTCCTTCCCATTGTTGTCCATTGGAAGATTGAAGCATCTGGTCTAAATCCACACCAGGCCACAACCTCACATGTGGCAGTCTAACACAGAATGTTTGTATAGCGCTGATGGGATAGACATGCTACAGTATGAGCACTGCCTGTTTCATGTGGACAATGACATAAACAGCCTTCACTAAGCAATATTTCACTGAAATGCCACAGTTGATGTTTAGTATCTTATTGACAGTGAAACACGTGGCACAGTACAATATATTTTAGTTAGTTAGTTTAGTTTTATTTCTGTGTCATGCCAAACACTTGGCCCATCCCACATGGGATTACAAGACACCACAAACTTATTTTACAAACATCTCCTGGTCGCATATACAAATCATTCGGATAAATACACGTATGCATATACACACATACTGTATATACATACACATATACACACACACACACAGTTGTATTTTTGTCAAGAGTGGAGGTCCCTGGATGCCAAACTGGAGTTCGGAATGGTGCAGTGGTGTGTAGATAGATAGAGCACATCTAGAATGTCTCAAGCTAGGCGCACCTGCAGTATCTGAGAACCCTAAACAAGGCTTGCTTGTGGCTATAAACTGTCAGAGGGTCAGTGAAGGCCAGCGGGACCTCATTGCTTTCACTAACTCATAGTACACACACACAGAAACGGACATCCCACTCCTCTGACTCCTTTGATCTAGAGCAAGGGGTTGTACAGCTAAACTCCCCCATGTCCGCAACCCCCCACCCCCCACCACACACACACACACACACACACACACACACACACACACACACAGCGCCAGACACTGCCTTTTGGCATGATGACAACACTGGGGACAACAAGGGCATCACTTGATGTTGATGTGTTTCCTCACATTAGCAATTTGTACAGTTCTCTTTTTATTATTGTAGTTGTAGCTCTAGCCCACAAAACAAAACAAAACGAAACAGAGTGATAAGAAACAAAACTCCGGGAATGTAATTGTCAATTTATTTTTGATAAGGTTGTTATACAATCTTTTTGCATTTTTACTTAAAAATAGTCGACCATTTTTATACCTCTAAGATGTTGAAACTAAAAGGAACTTATAATTCTTTCTAAGACTTTTTTTTATCAAGGGAGGTGTAAGTTTTTAAATTAAATTGTTCATCTGTCACCATACTGGTTTATGGTCCATGCTGTTCTCTGCAATCTTCTTGCAATGTAACCGTAGGTCCTCAGTCCTTTATTCTTGTGTTCCCATCACCCCATTTAATGCCACTGGAGCACTGTGACAAGCTCTCAGCAACTAATTTCTGTTTACCACATTGTCAGAGCCACTCGAGTGCAATTGGTTTTATACGCTTCGTTTCCTGATTGCTCTTGTTGCTGGCTCTCAGCGCTAACATATTTCCCTACAGGATAGTTGTGAAGTATTGCACTCCAAAGGGAGTAACGAGAGATGAAATGTTGAACGAATATTTGGAAATTTATTTTGTCTCCAGCCCAATAATGCAACTTTGGGAGAATACCTTTAAAACTAAGTAGATAAATCACTTCCTTCCCCGCTCCTTTTCAGGGTATGAGATGATTATGAGCCATTATTTCCTTTGGATCGACTTATCTGGGAATGGCCTCTTGTTTCCTCTTTACTGACACAACAGATGGCTGCTGCACGTGCATAGAACACAGCAGCCTATGGTAGCCTGGCTGGAACCAGCGCCATGAAACACTGCCATGACTCATGGAATTGGATGGAATTGAAAAAGCAGCCATGACAGACATTGATGGATATGTTCACAGGCTCTGAACCGATTGTTTTCCTTGACTGCAATGTCTTTCAGTTGGATGCATCAACCTCCCCTGGGCTGCATTCATTGTGAAATTCATTAAAATAAACGTCACGCTCGATTAAGCCCACGCCCATATTGAACAGATAGCCTTAGTATGAAGTATCACAGTTTACTACATTATTGGTGAACCGTTGCTCAGCGGCCAAGAGCAGTTGTTTGGAAAACCCAGTTATTCCTCCCCTTTTACTTGTTGAAGTTACAAGGTGAATAGTCATTGAGAGTAGTCTGTATTGTACTATTTCCATGGATTTACTTCAAGAAACAATTTCCTGCTTTACCAACAGAGAATATATTAGTTAATTGGTATTATTCTATTGTACATTTTTGGAGTATCTTGCTAAATGTGACCAACCTTCGAGCTACCTTCGTTCACAGTGTACTCCCTGACCTACTGACCTTTGAACTGGAAGCCCTTCCTGTCTGTTCCCTGGGGATTCAGGGGCCAGTGTATTTACACTGTGATCCAGGAAATGAGGCAATCCCATGGTTACCATGCAGAATCCCGAGAAAAAGGTGAATTATGGGGACACTTCCTCTCTCGTCGTCCCTACAGGGCTCTGAGAGGTCACTGCTGAATCCTGGAAATCTTTCTCTCTTTGGCTCTTGCTTTCTCACTGCTCTTTCTCTCTCTTTGTGTTTTTTATCTTGTCTCTCCCTCTCAATTGGTGGTCTCTGTATGCCTTGGCTTGGAGTATGTAACTTTCAGTTAAATTGTTTTGATGAGGTGTTTCATTAGAGAAAACCCTTTTCCCTCATTCCCTCTGAACCTCTCTCTAATGCTTTGCTTTCATACACATACATTCTACTCACCAGAACGGCTGTCCCTTTGTCCCAAGACAAGGTCTGTCCAGTAGTGGGGAGGAGTAGAGAAGAGTGCAAGCCACTTAGTGCCTGGATGTGGCAGGGACATGCGCTGTTGGGGGTTTCAAACTAAGACAAAAAACTGAACAAACTGAACTAAACGACCTCCTTATTTACATTCACAATTTTTTATTTTGGTAATTTAGCATACAGAAAATGACTCACAGTGAGTACAATTGCATTAAGGAGCAGGTAGGAATTGTTTTCTCCCTGTTATGTTTTGTTACAGTATTTACGCACAGCATATATTCTGCTTATTTAGTAGAGGAACATTTGGGGATTAATACATGAAAAAGACAAATGGTCTTCTCATCAAATGAATTTTAGGTATTGCCAGGTGGCTGTGACCTTGTCTTGTCATTTAATTTGCACTACAATGTTCAGATGCTATCATTGCTTCTCTAGTTGGCTCATCTCTCTAATAACATCCTCTGTTTCCCCACGGCTAATAATACCAAATGATAACAGTCCTCATAGTCACGCATCCTGCCACTCATCCATTTGGCTATATCCTCCCTCTCTTTTCCCTCTATCTCTGTCTCTTTCCCACCCACCATCTCTCGTGCTCTCTCTCTCTCTCCCACAGTCTAATAGAATGACTTTCAAATTTCTATAGCAATAATAACAACAGCTACAAAAAATGTAATAGCATAACATAAAGCATGACATAGGCCTACAATATATTGTACATAAGCAATCATTACCATTGTAGAAGTTTTCTTAAAGTCAATACAACTAGATAAGAAATAATTTAAAGTAAAACTGTTTCTGAATTCATCTCATGACCATCCAAAAAACAAAATCTTGGAGGTCCCAAGCCCCAATTTAACACCACTGGTCTCTCTCTCTCTCTCTCTCTTTCCCTCTCTCTCTCTCTCACTCACTAAAATAATATAATAGGAAAAAAGGTATATACAGCATGGCTCACTCCCACTCAACCTCCATAACACCTCTGTTTATTTTTATCGCCCTGTTTCGCTGACTTATTAAATATGAACTGACCTGTTTAAGAAGCAGAGCGTCAACCAGATGTTTCCTGGTCTGACAGGCAGCGGGTCCAAGCGCCATGCGAATGTCTACCGTCTGCTGTCTACTGTATAACCTACCGCGTATAGTCTACTGTACCAATTATAGAGAAATATTGCTACCACTTCTTGATAAACGGCCATTTACTTTCCCCTGCATCAACTGCTGTTTAAACTGTATTATCCCCCTCATGTTTATACTGTACTGTTGTATAGCTACTTGAGCCCTGCTTGAAATGCCCATACCGATCTCCACTGTAGGTAGGCTACCTCTTTGTTGAAAATTATTTTGGATCTGTAAAACTACCACTGTAGGCTACTGTTCATTTTGTATATTTGTCAGTGTTAAATACTACAGTAACTTTAAATGCTAATTAAGCATGAATTATGTATGTATTAGTATTATCGTTAGTTCAGCATATTGCCAAACATATCGCAGGTGGCTGCATCTACAACCAGAACAATGTTGCCATCTAGCGGTGTGGAAAACAATTAACATCTTCATTGTTGTTATTTCACCTTCAGACATTAGTCGACCTAAACTTTAACAATGCAATCCTGTGGACAATCCTCGAAACACCATGCTTGTGTTTATTATGCCAATGTTATAGTTATGTTAACATAGTCAGTAATGTGTTACTGGTGTCAGAGTAGGAGAATTTAAGGGATTAGCCTATACATGACAGTAAAATTTAAATACACACTAATGGTCGATATTAAAACTTTAGAGATAAGAAGGGAATAATATCTAGATCCACCTTTATGGCATGAAAGTGCTGGCAAATAAATAATAAACTACATGACACAAGCACACGCTCAAACACTCAACAACGCACTGTGGCATTATGTAACTGTTCCGGGAACATTGTTTCATTTTAATGTGATGGTCCCAAAATTATCCTGAAAGCGTATGATCCCCCCCCCAGGGTGTGTGTGTGTGTGTGTGGGGGGGGTGGGGGGTGTAAAGAAAGAAAGAAAGTAAAAAATAACTATAAACTGTAAAAAGCTAAAAATCATGACGCAACCCAACAAAAGCATCAACCGTTCCTCTGGGGCCTTTGGGTCCCGACCATGGTCCAGAAACCACTTCACGAACAACTGGCCTGGTGAAATGCACTCAAACCTCAGATTGCTACATTTGAGCCGCTTGGTGTGTGTGTGTTTGTGTGTGTGTGTGTGTAAAACAGGTGTTACTAAGAGTGCATAGGCTACTGTAACTGAGCTACGTATCCTTCATAACTAGCCTTCTATTATGTAGCCTACTCATGGCTAGATCATGGCGATACATGCGATGCTGTTAGCAGAATAATAAGCTTCAGGTGGATAGAAGGACAAAATGCTACTTTTAAGTTCGGTTGATTGCCAAGCTGACAAGCGCAAATTCTCAGAGCTACTTCGAATTCAAACCTTTGTAGTGACATTATCAGCTGAGAGGACTTCTCTCTCCCTCTCTTTCGCTGCAGTGTCATCCACATAATAAACGGATTATTACTACATGCCAGAAATATCCTTCTGTTCCTTTACATGTTTTGTAGCCTAGGCCTAGGCTACTGCTTGATGGGCTGTTTTCACTGCTCAGATGTAATTGCACTCTGGTAATTTTTGGGTGGATAACTAAACAACCTAATTATTTCCTGTCCATATCTTTTCCTCCGATAGTTTCTTTGAAGGGACATGAACAAACTGCTGTAGGAAACTCTTTTTTTCTTTTTCTTTATTTTACTTCGGAACAGATGTGGAGGCCAAAAATAGATCGGATAACGGTGACCGGCCACTGTTGAGCTGAAGATGGAGCACCCCCACTAGTCCCAAACTAGCAGACCTTTGCTTCCACATTTTACTGACTGATGAATGAGAAGAAAAGTGAGCTTCGGCCGCTCCCAGATGTGGATCTGGGCGTCTGTGTGGTAAGTAGGCCTACGCCACAATACACGCTTTGCTTGAAATATGAACCGCATCCGGTTGATGTCGTGCCGAAATTGTTTCCTCACCGAAAATGTTCTTTTACTTACATTTTGGACTGTTCAGCACGAGTATATTGATGTTATTGAAATCATATATTCATATATTGTGTTTTGGTGCCTTACCTCTCCATTCGCACCGATGTATTTGTCTGTTTACATTTAGTCTACTAACCCATCACAATTTGTGCAGCTGTTTTTGTACAGCTGTTTTTTCAAACTGTCCTATTTAAAACTAGGCGACCACACTTTAATTAAAAGAACAGTTTAGGCGGGGGAACGATTTCAGCGCGACACCGGCCTCGCTGTATTTTAGGATGTTTTACATTGCTAGGCAGCAACGAAGGCAGGACAAAGACACGTAACAGTGGAATTCTCTAAGAACAGATGTTTTTGTTCCGAAAAACTGAGATTGAAAGAAGAAAGACTCAAAGACGGTAACTTCTCACCCAACTTTCTCGGTTTCTTATCCAGTGTTGTGATAAGTGTAGGCTATAGATACCCGTGTGGTTTATGCAGCAGCTTACTGCAGCCTTGTTAGAAAACGATTAGTGAATTCCAGTTAAATTCTTTCTGGAAATAAGAAAGCAATGCAAACTTCTGCCTGGATCTGGAAAAAATAAGAACTTCTTGGAAGATTTTAGGAAAGGGGGACCAACCCCAGAGTCAATGTTCTTGACGTTTCTGTAGCCTGCTGAAGCTGAACTTTGTAGTGTAAAGGCGTGCTGCTCACACGCTGGGTGTTGCCTTTTCAATGACTTTGGTCAAAACACCGGCCACGTGAAACAGCATCATTTGGCTTTCATAAAAACCTAGATTTATTTTATGGCCTTGAACAGTGGAATTTAAACAGACTGTACTGCATGCTTGCTAATCACATGTGCTTATTCAGTTGCAAGAATGTGCAAGAAACCAAAGTAGCAGAAGTGTTTTTACTAGTTGGTTTAGTTTTATTTTAATTATTTGGTTCCACTTTAGTACAAGCAAGAACTAATTTGCCTGCTTGGATGCTAGGTCGGAGTTATACCTTCTATCTAAAATTTCATCCACAATTTTGAGATGATATTCTTCTACCATAGCTATGGCTGAAGATGTCTGTGGACTCTGACAAGTCCTGTGTGCTGCTGTCATCACGAGACTCCAGAACATCCTGTGTTTTTCACACAGCGGAGGAGAAGGATGACATCCCTGGATTGGGAGAGGACAGGTAACAGATATGCTGTTAAGTTAAGTTGGTCTACCTTCACATGAACGCTCAGCGTTTGTGATAAATGTGCCCTTCTTGTCCATCTCTAGTAAATTCTCACACATAGCTGGTTTGCAAATAAACATCACCATTTTTGGGATCACTGCTATTAGAAACTTCAAAAGGCTCTCCTTACCTACCTATTTGTGGGTATGATAAAAGAAAGTTAGACTTCTCATGTGTGTCTCTCATCCATGTCCTCTGTAGTGTTTTGGAGATGCTGAGCTACTCCAAGTTCTCTGACCTGGAGACATGGCTGTGCATGCCCTCCACGCTTCTGCCACGGGCCCTGGAGTCCAGTCGCACCGCCTCCAGCTCCTCAGGTACCACCGATTCACGCCTCTCCACCTGCAGCGAGACCGGAGAAAAAGACTCTCCACACAGGTAATGGCAAGTCCCTGGTAAATGTTTTGTCATAAGGTAACTACAATTAGGTCCTTTAGCAGATGCTTTTATCCAAAGCTACTTACAATTACACGGTGCAGATAGGGGTTAGGCATCTTGCTCAAGGATGCTTACAGGTAGGCCAACGCTGGGGCTTGAACCCCAACCTTCTGGATTAGACTATCCTGTCCCCAGGATAGAATGGACTAACTAGTTAGTCCATCTGTATTGTCTCAACAGGGCACAGTTGTTAGCATGTTTATTAGTTATGCTGCTTATCAAAGCATTACTGCATTTTGCTTTATCTATCTATTTTTCTGAAGAATGCTCTGTCGAGAAGTTTGGTTGAGAAATAGTAGTGTTTCGTTTTTACAATAAACTAACTGTTTTTTTTTAAGTTAACATGAACAATAGCATTGTCGTAATGCTTGTTGTTATGCTTGTTAGCATGAAGGATGGGTTTTACAAATGGTTATAGGACTATTTCATGTGCTCTTACTACAGGACTAATTTTGAAATAATTGCTCTTGTTTACCAAACTAAGCTGATTGAATTTACAGTAATTTCTAATGACTCTGACGGCCACCAGATGGCCTATTAATGATGTCTGAGTGAAAAGACCTTAACAAAGAGCCAATGTCCTGAAATAGAAGTATGGAAGGCCTGGCCCAATCTACAATGATCTCAGTTTTTCACATTATCTCTCCCCCACGCCAGCAGAAACAATGCCCTATTATTCTAGCTAATAAGTATTTGTCTGGGACCATGGAGATGGCAGTTATGTTGGGTAAGATAAATTAAGAGCAAATGCACTCCTAATTTGTACTCGTAATGTCATGGATGTTAATGATAACCTATGAACCTAACGTATTCTCTAGCTTTTGGTAAAATGGAATATTACAATCAGCCACCAGATCAATGCAGTCTCTGGCTGTTATGTAGCTTTTTTACATTTAGGAAACAGTAAATTGTTTATTATTATTTTTGATTATTTTACAATTTAAATTGAGGTTGGCTAGGGAAATAGTTTAAGTTGTTGATACAGTTGATGTGGGTAGCATTTCATTAACAAAAGCTCCCAAATTGATCCTTCGCAGTCAGATAAGCCGCGTCATTTGAAGCACTTGACTCTCGATTCCCTCGGTTCAGCTTTTGTGTCACGTACACACACGCGCGCATGCACGCACTCATGCACACACGCACACA
>JAOEHI010004635.1:0-18336 GCA_025447815.1 Percopsis transmontana | reverse complement strand
CATGCACACACGCACACACGCACACACACTGAGGTAAGCTAACACCCCTATTGGGCATTGAAAACTTGAGAGGGCAACTGACTTCCATCGGTGGACCTAAGTGCCATAATGTGTGATTATGTTGCCTTGCTTGGCGTAAGTGGCAAAGGAGTATGGGAACCACTCTACATAAAATGGCACACTTCTTTCATCAGTTCTTTTGAAAAAAAGTACATTTTGACCTGTACATATATGTAAGTACTATTATTAAGATACACAACAGGAAAATATGATCATAATTGGGGGATTGAAAACATCCTTATTTGTGCTCCGTCGTTAAAAGTAGTGAACGGAAATCAAGAAGGCTTTTTGAAGTCAACATGTCATGAGAGGGACAACAGTGTGGTGTAAGGGATACAAATGTTTAGTTGGAAAGAACTGCTGGACTTTTTCTTGCGGCGGAAGAACACAGGAGCTCATCGTGCCAGAGGATCATGGCGCAGCCGAAGCTATGTTGTCACAGAAGCCAGGTATTAAGGATAACGCAATATTTTTCAACAAACTTTAATCCTTTCATAATCCTTTTTTAATTCTTTAAGGCACTAAGCGTTAGTGTTTCTATTCATATTTTTCCTGGACAAACTCATTTTAAAACTATCAAGAACAGGTGTTCTAGAATAGGCTAAAACAATTGAAAGTAAATAAAGATTAATTCATTGTAAAACAAAAATCAGTCTTTCAGCCATTTCTTGTACAGAAACATTTAAAGGCAGAGCAGAGATCTCCAGTTGCCCGTGGAGTGAAAATGGGCTGTACCATGGCTGATTCGTACAGGGTTCTATTCTTTATCCAGCCTCCAATTAATGTGTCCTATAGCCTGCCGAACTGCACACTATAGGATTAGATTACATTACAAATGTTTATTTACATTTGTTTAAATAAAACACAATGGTAACCAAATCATTTTCCCACCTTTTCACAGGAAATCTGTTATTTGTAATTAAAAAATGTCTAGACCCTATCACATACATCCATAACTAAACGTGTTAATTATAATTACCACACAGCGCTTTGAGCCATAATGTGTCCATCCTCACAATTACAGTCCGTCTGAAATGCCTGTTTACCTTTTTAATACAATATGTTATGTGGGTTAAAAGGTTTTTACGCTCAAGGAGAGAGGGGATTGAGGCATTCCAATTAGATTTGTCACATGATGGAACCCAAATGATGATGTAATTATTTCTCTAATTATGCGATTGGATTTATGTGATAACACTTGATCTTGATGCGATTAGCTTGGTAATTTCAGATGCCTCAATGAGCATGCTGACAATTTTACAATTGAGTAATGAGAAAAACCTTAACAGTAATACAAAAGCTTAATACCTGCCATAATGCATCACCTCTGAATTGAACCCTGATGTATCAACACACAGTACTCATACTTTTGAAAAGCAGAATTTAACGCGCCACACGTGACCTAAGTACAAATAAATTTGCGCTTACCAAAACATTTGCATGTTGTTAAATAAGTCTCTTTTGGGCCACACATAATTGCCAATTTGCCATAATGTTCCAGAGCTTAGTGTTAATGTGGCACAAGTAGTGTTTGAAATTATTCTTGGGGTTAAAACCAGTTTACTAAAAGAGAGTTGCTCCCGGTCCTCTGTACTCCTCCCCGTACATCACTCATTCTGTACATCTCCCCTATAGCTGCTCACACCTTTTGTGGACAGTTGTGTTCCAGACATAAACAGGGAGCTAGGGAGGAAATTTGAGGTTTGGGGGGTGCTATATTGCAATCAAGTCAAAACCTTTATCGTTCTAAAGTATGCAGTAATTTTAAATGACCTCCCATTCTCTGCTTGTCTTATTAGGCCTGCGGAGAAGACCACCTTCCTAACCCCAGCTTTGGGGAAGGAGACACAGTTTCTAGTCACTCCCCTCCTCCCTATTCTTTCATCCACACCATGCCCTGTTACCTCGGCAACAACCTCGTCTCCCCTGTCAGACCACCGGGGGGGCGTCAGTGTGCGGAAACGCAGGCGGCTAGCAGCTAGCCCGGGAGGGCTTCATTGGAATGCTGCAGGTACGAGTGTCATATGTAATACGTGTATAAGTCCTGATGTTGTTAAAATTGTTTAGGACAAAAACTTCCTACAAGCCCCTACATTTTCTACAATAGAACTGTCACATGATTCTATAGTATTTTTCCTGTATGCTGTCGCAATTGTTTATTGTCTTTCAGTATGTCTGCTATTTTGCTGTCTTTTGTTCTAGAGGAAGGTTGTTTACTGTGATTATGCTCTTGCCACACCTGGCATCAGGTTCATATTAACAATTTAATTTAAGCAGAATGTGTCCTCGGCATTAGCAAACTGCTGCGTATGTTTTAGTTAATTTAATACCAATAATGTTTTTTAGTGTTTACTTAGTTCTCAAAACGGTATTAGACATTGGGAGAAGAATAACAACAGAACTAGCAATTTCCTACAATTTGTCACACTGTGTCTTACCCCAAAAGCTCAATCTAAAATGTAATTTAAGATGTGAAGGATACCTAGTGTATGGTTGTTGTAAACCAACCTTGAGTGAATTTCAGGCTTAATGGAAGCACAAATCAAGTTTAATCCCCAGACAGCATAAGTAGAGCTAATAAAGTCAGGAAATTAGCATCTGTTTGGCCTGTTACTGGCTCAGTGATGGGGAGTGAGAGTTCATACACACACACACACGTACACACACTTGCACTGGTGGTCCTGCTTACATAGGAGGGTTTTCCTTCGTATGATTGTCAATTTGCTCCACCCTTCTAGAGAATGTTAATAACCTTCCTGTTGAAAAGATTGTCTCTTTCTCCACTTCCGCCCCTCCTCTTTTCCACTTGTTTATTCTCTGTTTTTTTTCGGTTCTGTTTTCATAGCATACATCACGCCAGGAATAATCTCTACATCTGCTGTTGAGTCTCTAATATATATACTGAACAATCATGCTCTTGTGGGGCATTTCTCTATTGGTTACATATAATTGGGATAAAATGGCTTATTCTAGTATTGTATTTATTCATTTATTTTTTTCTGCTGTGAATATGAGCGTCACAAGCCTGCCTTTTAGGAATGTATGCGTTGATATATGAGGCCATCTGTCCACTAGAGGGGGGTGTAATGCAATCAGTGGGTATAGTAGCCGAAGAGGTCAAGGCGGGTAGGAGGAAGAGGCAAGAAGTTTGCCCTATGGGTTATTCGTTAATAATGCCTTGTATCTAATTTGGAGCTGTGGTTTGGCTGTAGATACTCGTGTTCCATTTTCTGTTCATCATTGGTTGGTTGAAGGCCATGAAACACAAAAGCAATGATTTGGATTTTGAATGTGAGATGTTTTATTAGATTTGGCGTTGAGGGCCAAACCTTTTGGATATTTTCAGATATGTTTGGTAGTGTTGTGCTTACTTATTATTTAAATTTTTCATTTTAATGGATCATTATGAAATCCTAGTAAGGATCCTAAGACTCTTGGTTAATTCGCTTATCACCTCCTGTATGTCAATTAGTCTGTAAGGATACTGAGAAGGGTTCTCAGTTACATTGGATTATAATTAAACTAGCTGGCTGGTGGATTTGTGTATATACTCCAACTCACTCTTGTATATATATTGGTGTGTTTACGTATTTCTGATGTTTACATTTAGCAGATATGTATAAATTTTTCCCTGTAAAGGGCTGTGACAATGTTATTGTTATTGTTGTTGTTGTTGTTGTTGTTGTTGTTGTTGTTGTTGTTGTTTGCCCTATTATGTTATGAACTTGTCAAAATAGGGATTTTGTTTTTGTTTTCATAGTTGTTATAAGGTGTAATGGCACTGCAACAATAACTTGCTGTTGAGACTTGGGCTGTGTGACAGATGTACTCTCTGTTTCCACACATTAATCAAGAGGATTTATGTGTCTAATGGTTTGACACAGCATACACTGCATCTCTCTCTCTCTCTCTCTCTCTCTCTCTCTCTCTCTCTCTCTCTCTTTCTCTCTCTCTTTCTCTCTCTCTCTTTCTCTCTCTCTCTCTCTGTGTGCGCGCTATCACTGTCGCCAGCGCGTTCACTCGTAATAGTATCTCAGCATGAGATCTGTCTATCTTATGTTGTTACACTTGTATCCTTTTGTTCTCAGCTTGTCATGACCTGCTATCAGTCTCTCTAACAAGATTGTCACTTTGTCGTGTTTTGGATGTAGATTTTGTGGGTGTTTGTACGCCAGTCCAAATTAATCTATCTAAGTCATGTTAGGTAGGGGCCTATCATTTGAAAATGCACACAGACGTTGTGGGTGTGTGTGTGTGTGCTCACAAAATGGTGTGGGTAGAGAAAGCTTAGTTTGAGTGGGCTAGTCTATTTGCCCTTTTAGTAATTTGAATTATTAAAAAGGCAAAATACACAGCGGGAAGAAAGTGGGGAAAACAAAGCCCTGTCAGTAGCTCCAACCTTTTTAGTAGAGTCCGACGATACTGGATTTTTGATGCTAACGTCAATATTCAGGAGTAAAAAAATAATGGTCACAAAATGGTAAATTTTGTATGCATTTAGATTTACCATTGAAACGTTACTGCTATATGCAAATGAATGGGAGTCACCTATTATAATATGAAAATATATGAGAATTATATTATATTATTTTACTTTTTTTTACTTTTTTTTAGTACACATTTTAGAGCAGATCCTTAATATAATCTGACTACACCAGTCGGCACTGGAAACACATTTGGGGCCCTATCTTACACCCGGCGCAAAGCGGCACCAAGTGTCTTTGCTAGTTTCCGACCAACGCAGTTTTCATTTTCCCGTCCATCACCCACGTTGTTTAAATAGCAAATGCACATATGCCTGTCTGAACGCCGTGGGTGTGTTGGTCTTAAAACGGTAGGGAAAGCGATGGTGCGATTGACCAACAAAAACCTGGTCTGAAGTCAATGGTGCAGTATTTCACTGTTAGTTTAAGTGCGGATTATCAAGATAGTAGTATGTGTCTACACAGGGACGTGCAGCGGCGCACAAACATGCAAAAGATTAAAATAGATTACAATGTGAAAGGTTATTATTGTGTACATCAAGATATTTTACCCTGCTGGAATTGTGCTGTTGCCGTAGGTGGTCTGCTCGCGCGCTTTCACCTCACGCACGAGCAGATCTGTTTCCTCTGGCAAATATGCTATTATACACCGTGATTGGATTATTGCATGTTACGCCCAAAACACACCCATGAATAAGCAAGAGACCAAGTACATCCCTTTTAAACCTTGTGCCTGGCACTGCGACCATTTCTTCCGCTGTTAAACTAGCAAAAGTAGATTTGGACACGCCCTAAATGCACTTGCGCCATTCGCTTTAGACCGTGCGCTTAGATCGGTAAAGTAGGGCCCAAGATGTCTTTCTCCAACCCACCTGTAGTTGCAAGATGCAGATTTTCATCAATAATAATCTGTGATATGTCGATGCTGATCTGTGATGGGACAATATTGGCGTGACGTTACTTTTTCATTTTCGCATTTTGCATCTGGTAGCACCTGCTGCCAACAGCACAGCAGTGTTCCCTGACAGACAACAGATAGGGGAGCACTTATGAGGAGGTGGGAGCAGCCGAAGAGAAAGACATACAACAGATGTGCAGTGGAGGAGGTGGGGGGTAGAGAAAGAGGAGAGCAGTGGAGGAGGTGGGGGGCACAGAAAGAGGAGAGCAGTGGAGGAGGTGGGGGGTACAGAAAAGTGAGCCTAGAATCAGGGCGAGGGGCTTAGAACATCACTGTTTGTTTTTAGTGTCCATTCAACTCCTTGTTTAAAGCCGTCTTGATAGCGGCTTTCTCAAGCCCCCAACTGAATCGTCAGCCACCCCCTCAGTCTCTCACTTTGTTTCTCGCCCTTCGTCTTTGTCATTGTTAGTCATTTGTCTTTCGTCTAGCTTTTCAATCTCTTGTCTTTCTCTGCTGCGCGGTACCCCCCCCGCAGCGGCGACTATGGCGCTGCATTGGTTACCATGGCAACCACCTCCGCAGCTTGTTACTGTGCGACAGGAATTACTTTTATTATTTTTTTCACATAATTATTATTCTTTAGTTTTGTATTGTTTAGTTCCTGCTCCACAGGTTCAACATTGTGCACACTTTAGTGCTGTGTTCAGAGCGGGACATGACAGATAATGGCTTTCCAGGAAACTACCGGTAACCACGCTGTGGTCACTTCAGTGGGTAATACAAACCAGCATCATGCGGAAAGCCCATCGCGCAGCACGGAAACATTGCACGGATGACCGTCATGTGTACTGAAGAATACTTTTAAGATTATTTTGTGTGAATAATTCAAAACAACGCAGAGAACTAGCCTGCCGAAGGGTTCAGAGGCTGTTTGCTGCTTTCTTTTAAAACATACTTTTTCCAGTTTGTTGACCTGAACAAAAGGCTATTTTCTTGGGCAAGGGGTACACTTTTGTCAGCTAAAATACCAGGATAGAACACAGAACAGCATGCACAACTCTATTGACATAAAAAAAGGGACTGCTGTTGAGTGTAATGTATGTATGTAATGACACTTTTATTCAAAGCGACTTACAATCACATGGTGCAGATAGGAGTTAGGCATCTTGCTCAAGGATGCTTAAAGGTAGGCCAACTCTGGGGCTTGAACCCATGACCTTCTGGCTGGGAGTCCAACACCTAGACCACTAGACTATCCTGCCCCCTCAAGTTCCTCACGCTCCACACATTTCCTTATAGTCTTCTAAAATTGCTCGGTCACATTTTCTAAAATGAAAAAAAAGAATCAAAGCCCCCTAGTTTTATCAAACTCCATGTTTTATTGTGTAATCAGGCTTTATTCATAGTTAAGCTCATGTATTACACAATGAAATGGCCAGGGCTATTTGTGATGGTGGGCCATCTAGTCTTTGATGCTTGAGAATGGAAATTTCACTGAGGGCTATTTCCATCATGGATGTTATGTTTAATTAGGTTCTTGACACCATGTGTTTTGCAGTATATTCACAGCACTGTAGCACCACAACATTGACCTGACCCACCCCACCTTCCTTTACACTTGAATAGTAATGCACCTGTGCTTTATTTTACAATTAAAACAACCCATTTTTTACTCATGGTGTTTTCCTTATGTCCAACCTAGAAGTAGTCCATGCTTGTCTCCATTTGTTAGGTTAGCAACCTTGTTTAGAATGTTGAACATCAGACTTGGTGGTGGATGAAGCATATTTCAAGCTGATTTCCATACAGTATATTAGTGATATAAACATGACTGCCTAAGCATGTGTCGCTAGCTATGAGAGAATCTGTTTGTGTTGACTGATGTTTCAGACGAGCTCTTCCTCGTCAGAATGTGTCGTTACCCACCCAGTTTCACTACGTTTTGCTGCACACTCCTTTTTGTTACGAGGACCACACTGTGATCAAAGTCGGTTTGTCAGTTTCAAGATACTCAACATGATAATTAAGCGAAATAATAAACAAAGCATTGGCTATGGCTATACATGTATTTTTAATGGAAGCAAGCCTGGTGTCAATCTGCCAGCGATGAGCCTTGCTGATGAACCTGATACACCTCTGACACACACACACACAGGGAGAATCTCACTTTCAACCTGAACCTAATACACGGGCACACTGTCATGCGTAGATACGCTAGCACAGACGCACACAAAGGCAAATATATGGATGCACGCAAAGGCCTTACATAGATGGGGTTATACTGTATGCTTGTGTGTGTGTGTGTGTGTGTGTGTGTGTGTGTGTGTGTGAACCTGTGAAAAGAGGGATTTGGGTCGATAAATTGTGTTAGGACGGTAAAAGTGACGTTTGTATTTTGTCTCCCAATCCCCTACCTACTGTATGTGCTTGTGTGAGCATGTGTGTCTTCTCCGTAGGGGCATGTGTGTGTTTGTCCATTGTCATCAGCGTGGTGTAGGGTGACAGCCATTGTCTCTGGTTTCTCTCTTCTCCAGGCTCTGTGCAGCGAGACTTTGGGCCCTCCGAGACGTCTCCTGTGTCAGGCGGGGGGGGCGGAGGAGGAGGAGAAGGAGGAGGAGGAGGGGAGAGGAACCCTCCCCAAGCAGCATCGTCGGGGGTGGGCACTGCGTGCGCCACTGACCGCGCCACCCTGAGGAACACGGTGTCCATCGACGACCGGTTGCTGCAGCAGGCGACGGCCGAACAGCGGCAGACCAAACTGCTGGCCCGGCTGGAGAAAGGCAAGAAGAAGCTTAGGAACATTCATGTAAGTGTGTGTGTGTGTGTGTGTATTTATGTCAGAGATTAGGGCCCCTGGAGGTGGGGACACACGGGCCACGATATACAGTAAATACAAATTTGTAAAAATAATATTTTTATTATTGTTTTGAGTGTAGGATTTAATACTTTTGAATATGTGTTTGGTAAAAATTTTGGTTGTAGTCATTGTACGAAATAGCCTTCGCGTTTTCTTATCATTCTAGTCATGGTAAACTGAAAATTGTTATTTTGTTAAGTTTTAAAAACTTAAATTATTCACGCCATTGTTGTTTTTTCAACTCGTTATCGACTAAGTAAAAAAACGTTGTTGGCAAACTTTGTCAGAGATTACGTCCACAAAGTTTACACAGTCTTGTGGCTAGGAATCATACCACAGACTGTGCGGGTATCAGAATTAATCATTTTTGTTGTGTGAAATTACTTCAGCGGGTGGTTACTTTTCATTTCCATCGAGTTAATAGCCTCTAAAACAGTAGCCGGGTTTCCAGTGCAATTTAGCACAAAATAGAAGTGATATTTTCGACAAAGTCAAAAGTCGACAAATTTTCGACTAAGTCGACAAAGTGAGTGAGTGATGTTAATTAAATCTGGGTTTTCTCTTCTCGCGATAGTCATTCAAATTAAACATGGCGGTGAACTTCCAAGGTATAATAAGAGTTGGCACAGTGATTTCAATCGCATCAACCACAATCACCGTGGTAGTATATAATAGAAGGCAACAAGAGCATATGATGCACGCAGTTGTGGAAAGGCAAGCCCCTTATACCTGTCAGCGGCCACTTAGCCAGGATTTCTGGGAGATAATGACTTTACAGAGGTGCTGTGGATCCAAAACTTCTGAATGACCTATTTAACATTTGATGAGTTATGCAACGCAATAGGACCCCTCGTGGCGCTTGCCGTATCATGCCCGAGGGAGCCAGTTCCAACCGAGAAGCACATAGCCATCGCTCTTAACTGGCTGCCTGTGCAGTGACTCCTTATGTCATGTCATGTCATGTGACATAAATGCAAAAAATGTGTTACCATTTCCATTTTTCGAAATATTGCTGTATCGAATTGTCTGAAAAACCACCTCATGCGAGTGTATAAACTTTTGTTGTGATACTCAAGAGTTTTTTCCGAAATTCACGCGTTTCCATTATTCGTTTTTTAGTTCGCAATTTCAAATTTCATATTAAGTAGGATGGAACGCGGCTAGTGTTACATAAGGACAAAACCTTGTTTTGTGTATGTGTTCTGCAATTTGTATCTCCTGCTATTCTAGCGGCCCTGCTCTTCATTTCTGCTGTGGCTGTGGAGTGTTTTAGCCCTCACCACTAACCTTGACTGCATAAACCTCTAGAGCCTATTTCCAACTGCTGTCACACACTTAAAGTACACACGCACCCGCACACGCTCACACACACAGACATGCGAACACACACACACACACACACACACACACACACACACACACACACACACACACACACACACACAGACATGCAATCACACACAGCTATACTCAAAGTGAGTCACGGTTGACGCACAGACAGTTTTGCAACCAACTCTTAAGCTGCATTAGGTGAAATTAGAAGCTTTCATGAATTTCTTGATATTTTGCCATCTGCACAGGATGCTACCCAGACACCGCGAAATGCCATCGTACTAAATGCAAGGTCCTTGTTGTCACAAAGCCATGCGTGTCAGTGCATTTTTTTTTCCAGCATTAATGCCACCAAGACAAAAACTTGTACACTTATTGTACTTGGCAACTGCAATTCTATGTTTGGCAGTTTGATGATTTGACCTTGCTTCCTTTACAATTAGGATTTCAAAATGAGCTATCTAATCAGTGCTACAGTAATTACAGTACCTTGGCATTCAAATGACCAGGCATATTGCTTGATTATTTATGCAATATTTGGCCAAAGCTCTTGAGTTGAGAGGCTGATGAAGCTGTTTTTCATGCTCCTAACACATCTATGATGTTGGTCTAAATCTGTTGGTATGCATCCTACTCTCCAGTTTTCTCAAACAACAACAAAACAATGCAGACAAGAAGGGTGATAGAGTGTAAGGTTTAGCAAAAGTTCAGTATTTTTGAAAGGGTGTTCATTTTTAAGGTAATCACTGTGTGTGGGCGTATGCGCGTCTGTGGTGTGTTTTTTTTAAATTTACTTGTATTTTTTTTCAGAAGCTGGCTTACTGTTGCATGAACCCACTACCTGGCTACAGTCTTATGTAGTGCTTCAGTGTCAAGTAGGAGGTCTCACATTAGTCACTGCTATTGCTCAACAGGGCAAATTCCTGTCAAATTTGGACAAGTGGCTAGATTGGGCTAGACGGGTATTTGTAATAAATAACAAAATGGAAACATTATTCTTTTTTTAGGGGGGGGGGTTGCTGACACATTCATACGTAAGGTATTCTGGGGTCTCTGTTCCCACTTATTTGAGACTCATGACTTGATATTACCACTGATAATATAATCATGCTTTGATTGATTACAGAAAGTAGGGTTACATTTGTTTCGAAAATTGGTTGGATGACAGCCCGCAGGGACCTCTTGGCCTTTATAATGTCACATTATGTCTTCATTCATCCTGTGAATGATGACATGTCATGTATGCTGTTTTGCAGTTAAATGCTGCATTGGATGCCTCTGGGTTTATTTTTGAAAGCTGCCATATTCTTTTGTCTTTCAGCAGACCTTTTTAATACGGGCTTGCATGGGAGCAGTAAACCACTTTAGGTGTAGCTTTGTCCATACCGGTGAGTGAGCAAGAAGTCTGTTACCATAGTAACCTCATCTTCCTGATACATGAGCTGCATCCATGCCGGTCTGCCTGTGTGTATATTTCCCACCAGTGTACTATCCAGTACACAATCATGGCGGTTTCACTGGTTCTTGATACGACCAATACTAATATGGATTGTTAATACTTTACCATTAAAGTGATATGTAGCTTTATATGTCACACATTGGGGAGATGTCCAGTGCTGCTCTAGACTCAACCACAGTGCAGCTTTGGTTCAGCTGCTAGGGACTTAGATCTTGTATGGCCGATTGACTTGCTAACCTTGTTAACCCTCTCTAAACCATTTGTTATCCTCTGTAAAGCTTTGCAATCCGTTGACTTGCTCACAGTTGCCACCTGCTGAGACTCCACACTTCTTATGAATCATGGGTAAAGTGGTATGCGACAACTGACGAATGGAGATGTCCTTTCTAACATATCATTACCATGCCGTCGGCCTATGCTTAATGTATGTAAATCTACCTCAGACGTCGCTATGTTTTCCTCTGAACAATGAACAGAAAGATTGATTTTATGTGAATTTTTATTCATTATGTGGTTGTAATCATGGGGTAAAAGCTGTGTTAAAGCCAATAATATGCGTATAGTTCACTGCCTTTGTTTGTTTTCCTGTTTCCTTTGTCTTTTCCTGAAAGCTAAAATAATTGGAACCTCTTGTAACAGGACTGTCCTATGATATGCCCAGTATTCTCTCAACCTTAACAGAGATTAATTCTGGCTGAATTGTCCAGGTAAATAATATATTTCCAGGCAACAGAAGCAGCGAAGTGGCAGCTTAGTGACAGAAATATGCCTGTATTTTGTATCTCTCCGCCCTGTTGCTCCGGGTTGACAATGGAAAATCCTTTCACCTTCGGGGTGTTTGCCTTTGGTGTCGTAAAAAAGAAGAAGGCTGTCTTTTGTTATAGTGGAAAGTTTGGCTGTTTGGTGGAGGAGGCGACAGGTGGTAGCCTGACAGAGCAGAGGGAATTGTGGGTAAGGTGTGTTGCATTATGTAGGAAGGGTGCTCTTCTCTAGTGATTCATTAGAGTGCCGTATTTCAGAGCTGACATTGTGATGTTTCCCTTGGGACAGCTGTTTATGTAAGCGCTAAAGTCCCCCTCCTTCCCATTTCTTTTCTTTTCTTCTCTTGACCCCAGCCATTAGTCCCATGGTTTGTCCTCTTTACTGTGCTTGAAAGTGTTGTCTGCTACAATGAAGAACCTTGACCCATATAGTCATATTAAATATAAATTTTTTGCAGTGCTATTTGTGTACTGAAGACAGTTCTCAGCCAACAGTGGAGGGAAAAAAGTCACCTCAGATGACTCAACCTAACTAGGCCTGCGAAGTTTGGAGGAAGAAACACATCTTGCTGCAGCAGTGCCACAGACGAATGCATTCCATGGCAGTATAGTAGCAATTATAACTGCACTTGCCTTAACAAATACTCCTTCATAAACATTCAGAACCAGGGACAGCCTGTCATGTGTGGAATGGTCTGTCTGGCTGGAACGGTGATGTTTTCATTGGAAAGGAAAAGAGGTTGTCCCCCACCCCTAAAGACCAAAAGGGGGCAAGCTTGCCTTCTCACAGGCCTCCAAGTCCAGAGTTCCTCCTGAAGCCTGTCTGTCTCTTTACAGGAAGGTACTATTGAGAGGGTGGAGGTATATAAACATCTTAAATCAGGGTTATATAATCCTTAACGGATTGTGCACACTGCAAATCCGAGAGGCTTTGTGCTACACTGAGTACACAGTAGGCAACATGGTTCATTTGATTTTCCATAGATCATAGAGGAGAGTTGTAAAAAATTGAGTGTTACACCATCTTCAAATCCTGAGATCTTAAATTTCTACAGAAATATACATTATATGGGGTTATGCACTATTAAAAATATTTGTAACTCTTATATAATGTAATATAGAGTAAAAATTAAAAATATGTCTAAATAAAATGTAGAAATGAACTAGTAATTACCCAGTAATACAGTACCAGTAACAGTAGGTAGTGTTTTATACACAGAGATGAAACCATGCCTGCATCTTAGTGTTGGGAGTGACTGGCTGCGTGACTGAACAGTGCCACCGCATCCAAGGTGACACAGGCAGGTCATCTGATACAGTTATTGGAAATTGTTTGAAATGATTATGTACAGTATAGTAATGGTATTTATAGGTAGTTATTAGTTAAATATACAGTACTGTAATTGCACAATTCTACAATGTGAATTATGTTGTCATTTCCAAAAATTACAATGTAAAATATAAGCCATCTTGTAAGTCCTTATATTAGTATAACTCCTTACAAGTTTTTTTTTTCTGGCAGTAAGAAATCTATTCCATACTGTTGTGCAGTGCACCTCTTTCCTTTTTTCATAATAAATGCATGATAAAAAGATGGTTGCAGACAGTCTAGGTATTTTCTTTTACATTTTAGGTAGAACTTTTTAGAATTGCTAGAATTATTTCCTCAAGACTCTCTGCCGCATACTGTGTTCTCCATCTTCCCCTAAGGCCTTTCTTAGATAGATTTATAGATTGCCTCTACCATATCACCTTTTCCATAATGAAAAAATTATGCAGTTTGTTTGTGGAGGGCAGGAGAGAGAGAGAGAGAGAAAGAGAGAGAGAGAGAGAGAATATATACTAAAGCTCTATACTAGTGGCTGAAGAGATACTTGTCAAGTGCTGTGTTTATCTTTATGATTGATATTGTGTTGTTCACCATTGTCCCAGTCAACAGGCCGCTTTCCATAGCTAACATTTAGTCTGTCAAACAGACGAAAAGGCAGCCCGCTGGAATATTTTCCCAACAAGTAAAAGCTCTAATTTATCTATTTCAGTTGGGCTGGATTTGCCCCTGGTGAGACTGAAATTGTTAGCATAGTAATTTTTAATGAATTTGACACTCGTCAGATGTTCTCCATCTTTTGAGAACGGTGGCTTTATGAGGAACGATTGGTGAAAATTAATTGAGGAAATATGTTATTTATGTGTCTGTGTTTTATTTATTTTATTTATGTGCTTATATGCACACTGATGTCAAGATAAAGATAAGAAGCCTTATCTCATAGTCATCACGATTGCAGATAATGTTACCTGCACTTAATTTATGGTTGTATGTCTCAGGCTTGTTAGGATATTGTATACTTGTTAGTCATCAAATTCATTAATTCATTCATACATTTTCATTGTTGCAAATACATTATTCTGCCTAGCCTGCCTTTGCTTTCTTTGTGACTACAGTTAATGATTTTCGTTTGGGTGGGATTTTGCAACAGCTAACACTGAAGTCTGATTATCAAAGAAGAAGAACAAAATACTAAGACTAAATAGATGACATGACAACTAACGTACCGGTAGATGACTTTAGCTATCTAGCAAAGTAAAAGCTATTTTTGTTTGCTGCAAAGTGACAAGTACAGCTGTCTGCCACACAGCTAAATCCACAGGAGACATTTTGCTCTGTTTTGGAAAACGGGATAAATATACCCCATTGCCTAGCTTCTCTGGATACCTCGTATCAGTGTTGCATCTACCCCATTCACATCGTTTGAGCATTTTTTCAACTTACATCTGTATAAAACCAGAGAAAAATCACTATTCCTGATGCAACGCTGGAGTTGTAAGCTCAAATGTCCGAGTGCAGTTGGTACTGAACTGTTACTGGCTCGTCTGCATTCGAGGGGCGGGGCTTAGTGATAGTTCAGTTGCTTATGCACATTTTTCTGGGTTAAAAAGTGAATGCATTATTTGAGTTGAGACTTGAAGAGTTGAGACATGCACCGAAAAAAACAGCTCTGTTCATGCGTATGGTACACATGTAGTCATGTACACTGGCCGCACAAGTTAAAACACACACACACACACACACACAGTGGTGTATTAAGCAGCCATACTCCCACAGGGCTAATCATATCAGAGCACAAGTCAAGCAAGCCTTTCTGAAAATCCATTTAGCTGCTCGGGTGCACCAAATCCTTCATGAATTACCCCACCATGAAATATTAGCTCCATAAATTCAGACTGCCATCTTATTAAGCCTAATCCCTTAAAACAACAGCACAGAACGAATGATTGGTGCCTCCACCCCCGCCGTCTTCCAACTCAGCTGTGTGTGTGTGTCCCCACGGTTTGAGACGAGTACAAAAACAAACACTCCACTGAAATGCACCAAGTGATGCATAATGTCAGGCCATAGCTGCCTGATGTATTGCCGGCTCCTGCCATGATTCAAACATGTACATACTGTGTGTAAGCCTCTGTTTGTTTGTGTTTACATACTTGAGAGCGGGTGAGTGAGTGAGCAGTGGGCAGGTGATTCACTGTGCGCATGCAAGCCGATTCATCAAGCTGTGGACACATTCAGCCCAGGCAGTTCCAGCACACGGCCATTAATCTCAGCTTTTTAATAACCGCAACCAATAAGTAAGCAACTCACCTATGCTGCCAGTAACCCATTCAGCAACTCAAGCCCATCTATTCAGACGGCTACCTCGCCACTTTAACAACCGTTTACCCCACCAGACTGTCACTCGATTAGGCAGAGTGTCCGTCATGATATTATCTGATCAATTGCCACCGTTTAGGTCCACAAGGGGCTTTTGTGATGAGCAAAAATGGGTCCTCTAAAAACCTATGCACTGCGTGTGCCTTCGCTGTGTGTTTAAACAGAAGGGTGGTGCTATTTTTGCTGAAAGTAGTTCCTCTCTATCAAAGGCTTTCATGGTGATTGAAGGCAAGACGCATATTCTGCTCGGGTATTATGCGTCTATACACTATATTTAAATACCCTGAACAAAAGGCTTCTAGGTACTAGAACAGATGAAGCCTTTAACCTGCCAGCCAGTCCTTTAACCAGCCGGTTAGCCAGCCCGTTGTGCTAGCATTCAGCTTGTCACTCAAATATTAAGTCAATTACTGAGTCAGCCAGCCGGCTGGCCACTGAGCTTACGGAGGTGCCAGGGCCAGGAGAGGCTGCCAGGGGGGACAGCTCGACCTCCCCAGTCTTCAGACTCCTCGCTGGGCCATGAATGCTAGCATTGCTGGCCTAATTAGCCCAGGGAGAGGCCCCGACAACCGTGCTACAGTTCAGCCACTGACAAATATCAAAATAAAGCCTTGTTCAAATAAGCAGGGTGAAGTGAGAAGTACGGGGGGTTGCAGGGAGCGGGGCCTGGGACTCAGCTGTCTGTGGTCAGGCTTGATCGGTGGTGGTGTGAGGGCGTGTGTGTGTGTGTGAGACCAAGAGGGAAGGAGGGAGAAAGGTGAGGGTATGTGTGAGTGAACGGCTGAGGGTATATTAGTTGAAATTAGTGGTAAAGTGGTGAGCCTGCCAGATTGATTGTGAGAGAAAGAGAGAGGGAGAGAGAGTCACTGTAGCAATATGTGTGCTTAGTCATGTACACACACCAAAATGCAATTTTGCTGACAAACTTTGCTTCTATGGACTGAACCAATGAAGCGTTTTTGAGTTGTAACAGTATTACACGATGTGCACGGGAGTCCTCATTCACTCGCCATCTGCAACTTGCCCCACGCTTTGGTGGTCTTTGCCACCTTTCGCCACTTGGCTTCCTATAATTCCCCTTCACTTCTGTTCCAAGGAAAACGTGTGTGTGTATGCTCCGGACACCTCTGGCCAGCAGCAGCTGCTTAATCTGCTTATTCTGTGTCTTTTTTGTAGCTAGTGTTCACCACTGGTGTAGCCAACCGTCATTTGGTCATCCCTGCCTATTCTACTTTACTTGCCTATTTCACTTAGTGTGTGTGTGAGCGAGAGGGAGAGAGAGAGAGAGAGAGAGAGAGAGATGCTTATGTCTGAGACTTAATAACAGTAGACTCTCTGTGAATACAGACACTTCCTGAGAGCCCAGGGCTTTCCCCTGGGGCCTCCCCACTACACTAAAATCAAGGCGTTTTACACACACACACACACTGCAGCCTTCTTATTCCATTACCTGGTGGTAGACTTTGCCATTTTGGCCCACGTTTGTACTGCCTCATGACTCATCGCTTTTTCTCATGAAGTAGAGTGGTAGAAATACCTGGACAGGTTGCTATATTTTCATTTCACATCTCTTCCACAAGTAAACTCCTGTATGTTAGGAAACCTTGAGCATACAGTATATGCCATACTTTGAACTTGTATGCTTTAGGATGTTAGTTGGATGTACCAAGCTATGATGTATTCACATTATGACTACATGTTTAACTTGGGTGGCTCATGAACTGGGAAGCCCTTAATTCTGGCGTTGTTAGTTCTAGGTCAAGCCGTTTAAGCTACACAGGAAATTGAACCACTAACTCTAGCATGGTTTCTGCCAGGCTTTGAGAATTGTGTTAAAGATTCATATAACTGTTGTTATATTCACATAACACACCAACTTTTAATTGCTGTTAGTATTGTAATCGGTTAAACCAACTGAATGGCATGAAAGCTCTTGGATTTGCTGATACAAGTGTTATTTGCCCACCAGTGTATACTGTCACATAGTGGCAAACCATTCTTTAAAGGTTTGCTACAGTATAATTCCAGTATTTGATAGCTTTAAAAAACGAAGTACACTTGTGTTTAGTAACCAGTTGTTGCCAATACGCCAATACGCATCTTTAGTAAAGGTTGTTTACTTACGGTGTATGAGCTATTCAGCTATTGACAAATGTACTAATTGTAAGTCGCTTTGGATAAAAGCGCCTGCTAAATGCTGTGAATTTACTAAGACGGTCAATTAATATTTAAAATTCAAATATATATAAATATAAATATAAATCAGACAAATCACTTTTATTGATAAAAAATTAAACTCTGAGACTCTACGTTCTTTAAATTAACATTAAACACATTATTTGACATTTGACATGACATTATTTTATTTGTTTTTTAGATCTTTTAAAAGACATCTTTATGTTATACCTATACGTATTATATTGGGTTTCCCTCCTATTGAACATAATGCACAAAAAAATATATTCAAATGGTTGGAACCTATGTGTTTTTTAATTTTTTTTAGAAAGAATATTCAAACGTCATTTTTGGCACAGAGTGGCAACTTGCAGCTGTTCTAGTCTGGGCTGTGTCCTCCATTAACTTTCATGACTGGGCTTTATGAAACAGATCCTGTTTCACTGCCAGCCAACACCTCTGGATGTGAGAGTTGGACTATTTCACTAGCTAAACAGATTAGCAGAATGAAGCAGTCCATATTGCAGTGCATAATGAGACATCCTGGGGTTTGGTGCACATTTACACACACACACACACACACACACACACACACACACACACA
>JAOEHI010004625.1:0-37497 GCA_025447815.1 Percopsis transmontana | reverse complement strand
TCAAAACAATGCTATTTACTGCTTTTTATAAAGAAATACAATTAATATTATGCAGAATTGACTTCTGCCTTTTGGCCCAGCCCTCCACAATATTTTCTGTTTCTCATGTGGCCCCATGGAAAAAATTATTGCCCACCCCTGGTCTAGATGCATGTAGCCGAAAACCTGGATATTATTATATTTTAGACATTTATAAATGAGGTTTATTTTCTACACCACAATAATGTAAAAAAAAAATTTTTAAGGCTAACAAAATCAAACTGTATAATTTCTTGTCATCTATAAAAGAGATAAAGTTTCAATTTAATCTTTAAAAAAAAAGGTTATTAAAGTCCATGGGTTCATCAAGTTGAAATTTGTACGACACAGTCCTTGACCCCCATGTCTTTGTACACTAGGGCAGGACAACAATCTCCCTTTGTGAATTCCCTCCAGCGTACCCAGACATCAGAATGACTGCCATTGTCACATTGTGCTAGGATGCTAACAAAAGCTAGCATGCAAAAAGCATGTGTCTGTGGGGCCACATTAAATACAGCTCCCTTCTGTGTCACCATGTCCTTCTGAGCACACCTCATGTATCCAGGCATGCCATGATAGGGATGTCAAAACACACGTCAACTATTTTCCTATCATATATCAGGGTGTAAAGAAACAGCTGCAACACTCAACAGCTAATGGTTGGTTGGATAGGAAAACTAGTAGCAACAATATATTCTGGTTTAAAAAAATAAAAAAGTGGTGTTGATTAGCAAAGACAATAGACACCAAGGAGTCAAATGTGCACCATGACAGGTACCTGGAACCAGGAATATACATGGACATGTTGAGCAGTGAGCACACACTACTAACATATAGCCTATATGCTGAATGGGCACACATGCTGTTTTAAGGAGTAAATGATAAACCTTTGAGTAATGTTGTGCAAATGCGTGAAGTGAAGTAACCTTGTTACATGATGCTGTCCTTATTCTAGAGAATGTTATCTGCTTGCAAAAACTGGTGGTTAACCAGTTCAACAGTTGACAAATGTACTAATTGTAAGTGGCTTTAGATAAAAGAGTCTGCCAAATGCTGTATGTAAATGATCACATATTATCTTGTACACTGTGCGGTTAGCTATGTAGAATTTAACTATCTTCTCCATCAACAGGAAACTCTGAAGAAGGAAAAAGTACACTATAGAAATGTCTAGTCTAAAAATTCATACTTGGACCCCTCTGGGTCCAAACCCACAGGTTGAGAACCATTGGCCTACCTCCTGCTGACAGCCTAATGCAGTCTTCTCAGAATTCAGAAAACATGGGTTCTTACATACATTAGCATAAAGGATCCTAATGTATTTACATAATTTTATGTAAATACATTAGTGCTATACAGTCTTGTGTGGTCATTGGGAGAGCCTTATCTGGAATGGACATGGAAGATTCAGCACTTTAACCCTTTCACCCCTGGCCTTCAAAGACCCAGCAGTGGAGCCCATGGGTTTCACCTCAGCATTTCTTTGCACTTTTGAGATTTACTGGACAAGAGGCCTGATGTTTTGCGCAAGAACTTCTGGAAACAGAAGTATACTCTTGCCAGTGGGTGTCAACCTTCTGAATTTCCTTCTAAGTGGAGTCAGTCCCAGGGCTAAATGTGGTTAAAATGTTGTAATGTCCTGCCTAACAAGTTATTGTGTTTTGTTTGGAGAACCCTGGGAGTACCTTTTCTCTCAGTCAGCTGACTTGGTGTAATGTTTGCAAATTGTAGGATATTGAGATGTCTTGGGAAGAGCTAAAGCGGGGGAAAGCATGTTGTCAAAACAGATTTCATAAAGTTGGGGCGCGGTATACAGTAGCCGTGTTTTACAATTAGATCATTTTAGCAGACGCTTTTATCCAAAGCGACTTACAATTACAAGGATGCTTACAGGTAGGCCACTCCCGGGGATCGAACCCAGGACCTTCCGGCTGGGAGTCCAACGCCCAGAACACTAGACTATCCTGCCCTGTTTTTGAATAATACTGTCCTCTGTAACATTCTTGGTCGTTAAATCCTTGCACCTGAATTCAGTTTAACAAAGTCTAGCTAACTACTGCTTCATTACAGATATTTTGACAGACCTGGCAGGTTGCCTATCTCAATTGTTTGCACCTAAGACCAGAATTAGATATAACCAGAATAAGCTTTGCATGGCCCTTATTTCCAATCCACTTCTATTCAAATCGACAACACGGCTCACAGAAAACGTAAACCATTCAAATTCGTAACGCCGACTCATTTATCATGGCATCAATTGGATCTAGGAGAGATTGTATTTTGTTACACTGAGCAATACATTTGGTGATTTTAGCGGTTGTATCTCTGGTATAGACAATGTTGTGATACGTTTATCAAGCACGAGCTTGTGTAGATGTTGTAGGACTGTAAATGCGTTCTGTGCCGCTCTCTTTATGACTTTCTCCACTTCTGTCTGTGCTGCCTCATTTTTCTCCCAATGCAATGTATAGCAGTTCTCCTTGGCTCTTGCCTCTCCCGGCCTTTACAAAGCTCACTTTGTCCCAGTTAACAGGCATGGGCCTGCAGCTGGGACGTACCAAGCTGCAGTCCCCTTCCATGGCTCCTACGCCACCAGATAGGAAAACCTCTATGTGTCTGTTATGACAGGGGAAGTGCCTGGCTTAGACATTCTGAGAGAAGTCACAGGGCTTTTCCTTGTGAACGAGGCCTTCCATCACCTTGTTTTTGAGAGGGAATAGGGGAATTAGGGGCTTTGCGGCTTGCATTTCAGTTTCTAACGATTATCTTTACAAACCAGTCAAACCACCTTTGGCCTCTGGTACTATTTCAAGTCTCCTTTGGTCTCTGCTAGTCATTAAGCTTCAAGAAGTGTTTATTTTAAGTCAATTTCCTCAAAATATCCAACTTGAGACAGAGATACGGTACCAGGACAATATAGGTCAATAATGTCTATAGACATTTACCCATGTGTGTGCGCGTGTTAAGATTTTAGCCCACTGTATATAAAAGGTGGTGGCTGAAGCCAAAGTCATGAGGGAGAGCATGCAATAAGCTATTGAGGTCACGCTGGAACAGTCATGTGACCACAAACACCTCACCTACACAGCAGTTTGTCTGCTGTGCCCAAACTGTTGTCGCCGTCAGAGTTTTTTTTCTCCTCATCCTACTGCCAAATTCTAAAATTCTTTACTTCTCTCATCATCCCGCCACATGACTATGGTCAATAGCCGACTTCATTGTCTTAAAGGCTGACATTAACACTCCGCACAGAGCAAGTCTAAACATGCTAGCACACGAGTCAGTCAAAAATAAAGTGGTTTAGAACATGCTCCTGTGCATACCCAGTATATAACCGGCATCAGTCAAAATTCCCACACATACACACTCCTTTAGCAAGTGAAAATTCTTTGACCTACATCATGCACACTTCTACAGTACAGACCACCCAAAGAAACCTTTAAACACTTCCATTGTATTTCATCTTTCACATTCTGGAGTAAGTCTACACTAGAACGGGCCTCTGGGAACCGTCATGGGACACACATTTCAATTTCTCCTTGGTTCCACTCTGCCCGCAGAAAGGCGTTCTCTTTGCTTAGACCTCTGTCTGCATTTGACATGACCCTCATTTCTTCTGTGATCTCAACTGATGGGCTAACTGAACAAATACCCTTACTTCCCCTTTAAAATATTCAAATAATTGCTAGGCCAAACATTTTATTTTTTCCTGATCGCCTCAGATATCCTTTTTTTGTTTAGAGATCAAGATTTAGACAAGTTTATACATTTTAATGAAAATAGCCAATTAAGAGTCTGCATGTTCTGTTCTGAGTCATGGACATGACTTTTGGCAAACTGCACTACGTAACACGTTTTACGCAACACCACCCCATTGAAATCACGTGTAGACATAAAGTTGAACTTAAACGTTAGGCTATATAGCACCAAAAGTATAGACATCTCTTTTTTAGTGTTGGCATGGTCTATATTGTCTCTGCATAGAAAGTACACATCTACAAATGAGGGGGAAATCCTCATTTATTCACTGTGCAAAAAGTCCCAACTAACCTAAGTGAGAGGAGAGGAAGTTTCACTTGTTTAATTTCATCTTATCTAAAATTCCAAAACACTACAAATATGGAAAACACAATGCTTCAGGTAGCCTATGTGGTAGGAAGATAACCAAAGCGGCGCACCCACACACGCAAACTGCTATTAAAATGCTCTCAGACTTGAGCGACAGATTCTTTACCCAAAGTGTTTTTATTCGAGGAAATATGACTTCCCAGGAATCTCCTAAATTACGTTTGTAGTTAAAGTTACAGTTGGAAATTATCACAGACTATTTTAATTCAAAACAAATATTCAGACACTGCACAGACAAAAAAAAAAAAGAGATGAAAACAAAAGCGATAAGCAGGGCGAAATAATGCAACACGTCGAAGAAAAAGACACCGTGTGCATTTTTCCAATAAGGATTTCGTTTATGTCATTTTAACTTACCACGAGTGTTGGACATGCGGAGGTCAAATGTGAAGTCCCCCTACAAAGACTGTAGGAGAGTAAAAACAATCCGTGGTACAGCTTGTGTGTTGTTGTCTGGAATACAGTAACTGCCTGAGCTATCTACCACTAAATATGTTTCTGCCACGGTCTGAAGACTGCGGTAGCCAACAGGGAGCGCTCCTCGTCACGTGGATGTAGCCTACATTGTACAACATGTACACCCATTACCATAAGTTGTGGGGGAAAAATAGGAGAACTAAAAATGGCGAGGGATACGTTTACTATGTTTAAGTATATATATGATGCTCCGTGCCAAATGATGAGCCTGCACTTAATTTGTCTTGTGAGAATTCATTGTAGGCTACAATGTACCGTAAATTACATAACCCGTTTTGGGCGGTATTATTAATTTATTTTAAACTTTTGAGATACCGCCCCGCTAACATGACAAAACAGATTGAATGCATTTGCCATGTGCGTCCGTGGATGAACCCACACAGGAGCTTTGCACACATGTTCTGACTAAAAATATTGGTCCACATTCCACATAGGGGAAATAGCTGACGGCATATATCACGCTTGATGGGCCTTCAATGATTCTCAACAAGATAATACAAAATCTTACTTGGGGGGGATTGAGGCGGTTCTCAAATAGGTGTTAGCTAAAGTTATGGTCCCTTTTGACAGATGTCTTGCAGGTATAGCTTATAATGTTAATTATGGGTCCGTTTATATAAGTTATAACATACGTGTGCACCATACAAGTGCAACGAGACAAGCAACCAATATTGTCAATGCAGTGTAGGCTACTGCAGAGGTGGAAAAGTCCAACTTCAGAGAGTAAAAGTCCTGCCAGCTTTTCCTTCTGCTTGTTCACCTAAGGTGATTTGATATATTAGTCCCTGGCTGTAATTGAAATCACCTGGTTAACTAAACAAGCAGAAAGAAAACCTGGCAGGACTTTTACTCTCTGAAGTCGGACTTCACCACTGGTGTAGGCTGCCATACCTAAATGTAAGTGACCTATTTTAGACAATACAGATTTATCCTGCAGTTTGCAAAAAAAACAAAAAAACAACAACAGTCAAACAAAGAAAAGTCTGCCCATATTACAATTAGGTCATTTAGCAGACGCTTCTATCCAAAGCGACTTACAACTACATAGTGCTATTACATGGAGCAGATAGGGGTTAAGCATCTTGCTCAATGATGCTTACAGGTAGGCCAACTCTGGGGCTTGAACCCACGACCTGGGAGTCCAACACCTAGACCACTAGATTATCCCCCCATATGTAGTCTTCTTCCCAAACTTCTAACAAAGTTGCAGTTTTCAAATGGGCAAATCAGCAGCCAGCTGATAAATTGTGGGTGTGAGAGGAGCACTGGAAAATTAACTAGGCCTATATTTGAAAAATTATTTTTGGTAAAAAAATGATATGCATTTCTTAGAGATCAGTAACCCCCCCCCCCACTTAATGTACTGTATGAGCTAATGAGTCTATTAGAAGACTATTGAACAACCTTCAATAAATCAGAACTAGAACCACAAGGCAATGATTTCCCGAATACAGGCCACATAATTACTACAATCGTCCACCCCACCTACTTATGATGTAATAAGAGGCTAGAATTCTTTAGGTTGGGCAGCTTTCAAAACTACACTACGCTAGAGAGGCATAGTACAGTGCGACAGAGATAAAGTAGAACAGAGAGTAGCATTATTTTAAACAAACAATAACATTATTGCAAGCGTTTTGCATAGTCTCAACGCAACAACCTTCTTTGCAGCCATGGCTCAGAAGGAAATCGAGAAACAGAGGCTGGACGTTAGAGCAAATAGAGTGTACACTCTCTATTGCCGTGGAGGCCCAGAAAAAGACTAAGGGCATTAGTAACGATGCCTGCCAGAAGTGGAAGAAGGGGAACAGTCCACCAATTTCTCCACTCAGAAATTGAAGTGCTGAAGGTTAATATGTGTGACCTCTTCCGGGTGCAGTGGGAGATGGCCCAGGCCCAGGAACAGCACTTGAAGTCGCTACAGAAGGAACACAAAAACCAAATGAAGAAGCTCAGTGAGGCTCAACCTGAGCTTTGGTATCAGCATTGTGAGAAGAAGGGGGGTCTGTTCCACAATTGCGGCCCAGCGCTTTGCATTTGCCCGCGTGATATTGATTGTCAATTGGTTCGCCCTGACTCAGCAGTCACATTTCCCCATTTTGCAATTATTAGGGACAGATTGTATCAAGTGAGTCGTGACAGGGGAAGAAAATACACAATTGCTAGTACCTAAGAGCCGTTGGGAAAGGATTTAGGTGGCTCACTTTAACCCAATGGCGGGCCACATGGGGAGTGAAAAGACACTGAAGAGAAAAAAATGTCTCGATTCCACTGGCCGTAAATCTGAACTGGATTGCCAGCTTGTAAACCATCCGGAAATCCCGAGGGCGCCTTTGCGTCCATTGCCTTTGGTGGAGGTTCCATTTGACCTTTTGGGCATGGACCTCATCGGGCCATTTGAGTGCTCGCGGTCTAAGCCCATGAGGTTAGTGCCACGGCGTGCTACTTATGCGTAAAAACAGCACTGTCCGTGGCAGGGCAGTTCTGGATTCGGGTGGCATGTGAATGGGACTGTAGCAAAGACTATGCTTACACAGGTTGGTTCGTTAGGGCAGAGCGTGTCTGACAGGTTTATTCTGTCAATTGTATCACATGCAAACAAATGCAGTGCGGCCTCTTGGCATTGTAGGTCAGCTCGGGCATGGAGCCTTCCATGTCCGTGTTTCCCTCAAATTAAGAGTTCCCGCTGTGGGTACATAGGGAGACAGGTGATTAGTCCATTACCCACACCTGCTCCCAACCGCATGAACCTTCTGACACTCCCCCCAACACAGACAGAGCTAAACCATGCCCTCACCCCCCACAGGGATGTATAAGACGTTAGTGTTATTAGAGTGTTCATCCAACTGGTCTCTCATCAGTTCGTCCTCTAATATTCCGAACATAAGCTAGCCAAGCCCCACAGGTCGCCTATTTTGCTATTCTACTATTTTACTATTGCTTTCTTCCACTCACATCTTGCAAAATGTAGCCTACATCTCAATCAACTGATGGTCCACAGGACTGTGGAGTGACAAAAATGGTGCAGGTGGTGGGAACAAAAACTCCTTCCTCGTTGCCAAATGTTATGTAGGAACAATGCATAGGACACAAAGCTCAGCACGCGACTCCTTTGTCTATAAAGCAAGTTGCAACACACTTTAGTATTGTCTTTGCAGTATTGTCTCCAAAATAGAGCACATCGTAGAACGATACAGAACAGCGTTTTACACAGAAGGTCCTACCGGTTTATTATGCCCCCTTCTTAGTTCTAGTGAAGAACTAAGGAATAATAACTATAGCCTAATCTTTAAAATATGATGATGGCATTGGGAGAGAAGTTATTTTTCTCTAATGAGTGTATGCATTATATAGCAGTGTGTATGTACAGTATACAGTTTAGCAGACATTTAGCAGACCCTTTAGTCCAAACCAACTTACAGTAGCTTGTGAGGTAGAGATCACATATCTTGCTCAGAGATGATTACAGGTACTGTAAGATGGGCATGCTTGGGCTCCAACCCATGGTCTTTTTGGTTGGGAGTTGCCCAAACCACTAGCCTATCCTATATCATTGAAATGTTTGTTCTAATACACACAGGTAGAGAATTCAGTTTTTGTATAGTATATAAATGAATACCATAATAACACAGAGGTCGTCAAATACTCTGAAGTTACTTACACATGAAGTCAAGGCAGGCAGGACACTTTCCAACTGTTAAAACAGACACTTTCATTGTCATTCGGATGAACAGACGGCAAAGAAGGAAAAAAAACCCCCAAACAAACCAAAAAAAAACATAAAATGTATTTTGGTGGTTTCAGGTTTTCACCCTTTTACCATTCCCTAAACTGCCTCCTTAGAAATGTCCTGCCGTCCCCAAGTTAATCTGGACTGCGTGAAAAGTGACTAAAAAGAAAAGGGGCCAGCACTGTGCTAACAGTCTATTTATTGGGGTGGCACTGGCTGTGCTGCCAGGGGATTGGCTATTCCCTGCCTGTGGTGCTATGCAGTCAGTGGTGGGCAAGGAGCCCGGGGTAGAGAGGGGCATAAGAGGTAACGGAGAAAGACGAGGAATGCACAAAGAGACCTATTTCATGGGGTGCCCATCTCAACTGGAGAGTTTTCCAATGCAGACTTTGACTATGTCCATGGCAGCAAACTGCAGACTTAAATTCACAAAAAATTAAATAAATAAGAGCAGGTGGAGCAAAAGAGCAGACAACTTAAATGAGTTTATTTTTATTGTTCTCAATGCGTGGCCACACACATATTGATTTTCCTTTGTACTGTGCAAGATGGTACAGTTAATATGAAAACGGTGATGGGACTTTTTATTTTTATTTTTTATATCACAGGCCTTCATAGTTGATTACAGCCTATGACTGGAGGAGTTTGCTGGCCTCCCTAACCTGAAGCTGTTGCTAATTATCCATGCCCTCTAAATGACACCTTGACAAATAAAGTCAATTTTTTATTTTCTTTGAGAAATGATGGATTGGTTTAGTGGAACAACACATGACAACAATCCTCTCCATTCCCTTAACATTCTTGTGTTTTTCCATTCAGCAAAAGCTTACCAAAAGCAAAATAAAGTACACTATCATTTGGGTAGAAAAATAAAATCCAAATTAAAACCATGAACAGGGACACAACCTGTCGTTTCTTTTCTTTTCCATATACACAGATACACAATACATTAGTCACTGGTCACAAAAGTACACCGCAAATAAAGAAAGAAAACAAAAAAAGCCACATGGGAAAGAAACCAATCCCGGAGAAGTGCACATCCGCCGTCCTTCGCCCTTTCTAGAAGCCTACAAGCTACGAGACCCTGGTTGTGTGTAAGGCTGCAAGCTTGGCAATCTAAAGGTGTCATGTGAACAGTGTGTTCTCTTTCTCTCTTGCAAAGTTGTTAGGTTTTTTCCCCGTTCTGCTTTCTTTCTTTTTATTTTATTTTTTTAAACCACACACACTGTTGCTTTAGATTACCAGAGACCATCCTGCCAGAGACCGGCCATCTTGAGCATAGACGGAGCGGAAATGGAAGGAAGGAATAGAAATCCAAACACTGCTCTATATATCTATGTGGATTTATCTGAGGATAAATGTGTGCATTTATGTTTGCAATTTCTCTCTCGACACATATGTACTTGTTTGCTAACATATACAGTATATGCCTGGTTAGGGTGTGAACCAGGGGCACTTCAATGTTGTGGAGCGTCCCACGCCTATTCCTCATCCCACCCACTAGGGGTCACTCTTTATGTTTGGGATTTAGGGGGGAGGGGGGATGTAGAAGGTGGGGGAGATCTGCCCTGTTCCGCCCATATTTCTCGTCACCTTTTTGTTTTTTTTGTTTTTTTAATCCCGCCACTGTTTTTAGCCTTTTAAGCTCTCTTAGCCTTAACTCTTTCCTTCCTGTTCTTTTGACTTGATTTTGCCTTGGAGACGCAGATACACACAGAGCAAAAGAGTGGGAGAGAGAGGGAGCGAGTGTCATGATCGATTGGCCATTCGCCATGCCGACCGTGCCCCCACTGACCCCTCAGCCAATCTCCTTCCACTGTCGGTAGAACTCTTTCATGTTCTTCAGGTCCATGCCTGCAGACGCAACCGCCTGGACGGCCAACTGCCGAGAATTTAGTAAAAAAACATTAAAAGACATTTTTTTTTGACAATTAAAAAAAGGGCAATTGCGCTTTAGAGCTTTATCAGAAATGTCTATCAGCTGTATATGTGCTAATTACATTCACTGACTTACCTTCATTGCTGCTGAGCGTGAGCCAAGCTCTTCCACGCTGTGGCCGGTAAGAATAGTTACCATACCGGCCGTGTCTTCATCTCCGTTGCTCTGGGAGACCGTCAGCTGACGACAGCTGTCCACCATCTTATACAGATGCCTACACAAAGCACAGGCAATCAGATGTGAAGACCAGTAGAGGGACTGTGGGTATAGTGGATCGGCGTTGAGGCTTACCAGGCTTCGATGTCCTGTCGTTTGAGTTTATCCCTCTCGAAACTGCGCCCCGACTCTTTCTGACAGCGGATATATCTGCGCAAATAATTACCAGTTAGCCAGGTAAGAACAGCAACATGACTAGGAAAACGGTAATATCAAATTAGAAAGGTATCTTAAAAAAATTAAATAGAAATATGCCTAAAACCTTAATCAATGCCTAAAACCTTAATCACCAAGCTCACCTGTTGCCTTTGCGAAATTCAGATTCCAGGAAACGGATGCTGTCCCTGGCGCCAGCGTTTTCCTTCTTTAGCACGTCAAGGCCATCAATCACTACAACACAAAAGCCCAGGTGAGCTTGGATCCATCTCGGATCAGCAAAAGGTAGGTAGGTACGGTTAAGTTTAAAGTCCAATGGTTTAGACGTTGAGCTCTGGTGTTGGCGATTTGCAACAAGCAAGCAGGAATTCAGGAGCTTGGTCAAAGCCACATTAGCTGCTTATGGACATGATAAATGTTTGATTAATGAAACATTTGATGTTTGAACATTTTCATCATTTTATGCATTTCATGAACATTTAATTTTCCCTTTTTTTTGGAGCGTTTTTGCACTGCACATCAATTTTACAGCAATAAATTACAAATTAGGTAATTCAGCAGACTTATAGTGAGTACAATTACAAGTATAAAAGGAGCCGGAAGGGGTTAGGCATCTTGCTAAAGAATGCTTACAGGTAGACCAGGCACCCACTAACCACTGAGAGTCACCCACACTAACCTATCCTATCCTACCTTTCATGAGATAAATTAAAAAGTATGAGGAGGACAGGGGCATACCCCGTGGGTATGTGCTCCAGACCACAGGGCCAGTGACTGAACACGCACCCTGGAGCTGGTGGGGAGTTAGGGTCTTGCCAGAGGGTAGTTTAGCAGGGCTGCCCTGCCAGAGACTACATGTCCCAGCTGCCCCGGCTGCAGAAGACAACAGAGCAGGTGCTGACCTGTGCGCGGGATGATGATGATGAAACAGCCGCTGCTGGCCAGCTGTCGGATGAGACTCAGATGCTGGCAGAGGGCGGCAGTGTCTGGCACCAGGTAGGGAGACATGGACGACTGGGCCTTGGGCTGCTGCAGGCTGCCCTCTAGCTGCGAAACCTCCAACTGCAGGCAGAAAATACATTACAAGAGGCTGATATCTACTTGCGATGTTTCTTACCAATATTGGGATTTTTATTTTACATTTTTAATAATTCTATATATTCTTTATTCACTGTGCACATAAACCAGTTATCCCTTGGTTACAGTTGGTGCTTAAACGTTCTGTTTAACGCAGGCCTGCTGTATCTATAACGGACTTTGACTCCGCAGTGGTATTGTGTTTTGCCTCAGTTGATCCGCTCATTTTCCCCTAGCAAGGAGGCGAAAAGTTGCTGTCGTTCAAAACACTGACCTGTAGTCGAAGCTGGGCCATATCCCTCATCAGGCGATTTCTACGAGCCTCCTCTTCAGCCTGAACAGAAACGGAGAGAAGTCAGCATTAGAAGAGAAGAGTCCATTGTTTTACAGTTATTGCACACATCTTTTTTTATTCAGATTTATTCAGATGAGTAGTTGTACAATAGAGTCATTATTGGGGTGCCAAATACCCACAAGGCCAAACCATAGACCTTTTATGAACATGAATATTGGAATCTTTTTTTAATACTTGGGGTTACTGGTTTTTCCAGTTGTCACTCACCATGCGGAACTGGGCCTTGGCCTGCTGCGTCAGGTTGTCCTGCTCCGATTGGCTGACGCTGGTAAAGATGCCTGCCTCCGGGTTGAAGTGCAGTACGTTGCCCTGGAGATTTGTGAGGAAGTGACCAAAACTGCGGATGCAGCCGACCCGCACTGCACACTGGGAGACAAGGCAGGGGGAGAGAGGGGAGGTTAAAGGCGGCAGGGGGAGAGAGAGAGGGGAGGTTAAAGGCGGCAGGGGGAGAGAGAGGGGAGGTTAAAGGCGGCAGGGGGAGAGAGAGGGGAGGTTAAAGAAGGCAGGGGGAGAGAGAGGGGAGGTTAAAGAAGGCAGGGAGAGAGAGGGGAGGTTAAAGAAGGCAGGGGGAGGGAGAGGGGAGGTTAAAGAAGGCAGGGGGAGGGAGAGGACAAGGCAGCAGGAGGCAGACTTTGCGTAGGTGTTGAGGGAACATTAGAGGAATAATGCAACAGCTTAATGTGCACACAGCACGTTATAAAACAACCATGACTCAACATGCAGGAGTCAAAAGATATTTAAAAAGGTTTTCAAAGAAAGGATGTTTGTTGATTTCCCCTCGCCCCCAGAACCCTCAATAAATCCCTCCATCTTGTTTGGAAACATAAATGTGCGAGTAGGGGAGGGGCACTCTAGTTTAAGACCAAAACAACAATGCTGATTGGCTGAACGGCAACACTATCGAGGTTTGTCCCTTTAAGTGTCCTCCACCTGACGGGAGCCTGTGTGGTGCGTGGCTACCTCCTGTAAAGGGCTGAGGGAGGGCCTGTGCCGGGCGAAGTGGAGGCGGCGGTGTGCCAGGCTGAGGGCGGGCAGGTGGCGTAGGGCGAGGTCCTCGGGCAGCAGCAGGCTCTGGGCCAGGCCGGGCTGCTCGCACTCTCTCAGCAGAGCTGTCACCTCTGCGCTCAGGCCCAGGTCTGCAACGCACAGCCAGACCACCAAAAAACACTTTAATCCGAAGACTTTAAACAAAGTCACTGCAAAATGGCCACCGGAGTCCATAGCAAACCCCACTGACTTTCTGAAGAACGCTCTGTACTAATAAAATAAGACTAAAAAAAGATGCGTAATGTTTACAAAAGGTCATGGTCATGGTACTAAGAAAGGACCTGTGATCATTCCCACTCTGTGGGAAACTAATTGGACCCCTGTGAATAACTTTCTGCATATAGCCTATGTAGATATGCATTCCTGAATATGTTAACAGTTCTGTTACACGTGGGTAATGGTGACTCACCTCCTTCTAGCATCTTAGCACCATCTGGCAACAGGTTAAGCAGGACAGACAGCCTGTTCCACAGGCTCTGGGAGCTCTGCAATTAAAACCACCAAACCTTCAGACAATCCAGTGATGGAGGCTAAACGACTAAGACACTATTGCTGCATGCACAAAGTGATAAGACAATTAAATTAGGTCTTAACAGAGACGTTTATCCCAAGCAGTTTGCCTACCTGTGCGCACAAGAGAATTATGTCGGTGTTTGTCCTGAGCCAATCGACAAAGACCTTCACCACTTGAAGGAGGCCTTGATTGGTCAGGATCTCCAGTCTCTCTGAAAGGGTTTTTTCACTGCATACAGACTGGTTGCTGTGTTGGCTACCTTCAGAATCAGAGTCCAGGTCTAGAAGAGGAGGTATTGAATCAGTCCATGTTGATTACCTCAACCGTACCTTAATTATGTGCGGAATTGTAGTACATACATAGAGCTTGAAAGAATACTTCACTAAAAAACGATGGATGAATAAAGGCCGTACTCCTTTCCCTTCACAGACAACGTAGCTGTAACCTTTTTCTTACACAATGGAGTTGATGGGGGGCGAAAACTGGTCCCATATCAACTCCAATGTTACACCTACATTCTCCAATGGTACACCCAATTTTCTGCCAACATTCCAGGGTGTGAGCGGTGAGTAACTGATACCTCACCCAAAAAACAATAGTGTGTTACTTTAAAGAGATGTCGAATTTTGGTACAAATCTTATATCCTTATGTCTTAAATCCATGTAGACGATGAAATGTTCCATTTGGGCATTGCATTTAATGAACCAAATTTGTCAATTTGTGTCAACTTTCATCGTTTCTCAGAAACATTTCCCGGTAGTGCGTCTTTACAAGACAACATTGGGTCAAATCAATATTGTGCCACTGAGATACAATGAATGCCAAGAGAGGTGGGATAAAACAGGTAGATTTGGTTGATTAAATACAGTGACGAAATGGAACATTTCATCCCTAACACCAGCGTGTGGATGTAGTGAGGATTTTGACCTGCATCACTGTTCCCGTAACGACAGTGTTTACACCGCCATTTTTGACCTACAATATGGCGGCATCAACAAAAAATCACATGACCTGGGACGTCAGCTTGAAAACCTCCATATGTTGATAAGGAAGCTACACAGTCAAAGGTTTTACTAGCTCAATATCACCTTAACAGAGGACTGAAACAAGCAGCGGGTAAAATATTGGTACATTTTACCATTTTCGTTGGTTCCGTTGGCAATGGCAGGACTTGTGACACAGGGCGAGTCAGTGGTCGGAGGGGGAGTCTCTTGGGAAGGGGCAGTGGCGGGGTCACTGGGGACGGGGGTGGGGTTGGGGGGGAAAGCCGAGCCCTGGGGCCTCAACAGCACATTGCTGAATGTGGGGGCGAGGCGGAAGGAGCGCTTGGGCTGGAAGAGCTGCGAGGACATAGCCTGCAGGTTGCTGCTGATGCTGCTGGGGTCGCCGCAGGGCAGCGGGCCATTGGTGGCGGGCGGGGTCCCCTCGCCCCGCTCCCCTCCGTCCTCCCTGGGCCGCTCTCCGTCGCCTCCGCCCTCCTCCTCCTCCCCCTCCCCCCGAGCGCGGCCCTCCGCGGTGTCGGAGCTTTCGCCGTCGTCCATGTCCTCCAGGTCGGAGCGCGACTCCTGGCTGTTCATGTCCGAGTCCGTCTCCACGTCGAAGGCCGTGCCGCCCTCCTCCTCCTCCTCCGAGCCGCTGGCCCAGCGGCCCGCCTCGTCCGCGCCGCCTCTTTTCCCCGCCTTCCTGAGGGAGCAGGAGGAGGAGGTAGCGTTGAGCGTGGGTTCCGACAAGGACGCCCCGCCCGCGGAGTCGGCGCGGCCCCGCCTTTCCTCGTCCGTCTCCCGCTCCTCCTCGTCCTCGTCGCTCTCGAAGCCCTCGCTCAGGTCGCTCTCATCCTCGGGCCGGCCGTCCTTGCGGGCGCAGCGGCGCCGGCGGAGGTGGGAGAGGCGGGTGTACTTCTTTTTGGGCCGGGGTTTGTCCTCCTCCTCCCTGCACGGCTCCGCCACGCCGCCCTGCTTGGCCGATGCTCTCCCCTCCTCCCCCTCCACCTCGTACTGGTCCAGGGAGCCGTTCTGCAGGGGCTTGCCATCAGTCAATGGCGCCATCTCTTGGTCATCTGGGGAAATTACAATCAAAGATAATTGATTTTGTAGTAGGCCTTTTCCTATTATGTGGTCTCAGTTTTAATGAAAAAAAAGCAACATCCAATTCTGCCTCATCGCAGGATATGGCTCTTACAAGTTGCCAGTTGAAGAGAGGATTTATATAGATGGTTCCCAAGGAGGGAACACTATTCAATTCTGTAGTCTCTTACCTGTGTTATCAGGGTGCAGCGGAGGCACCTGGGTCTCCCCCTCCTCCAGTTCAGCCTGCAGGCGGATGTTTACGTGGTTGACCAAGTGGGAAAACAGGGCCAGCGTGAAGGCTATGGACGCACTGTACTGCTTGGATCCTGCAGGGGACAACACACACACACACACACACACACACACACACACTTAAAAACAGACGAAATTTACAATTACCTCCCCTCACTCCATGATTAGTGTTGTGAACTGGCCTTATGGTTGAAATCTAGTTAAAAATGCTTTTGCTGGGACCACCGGAGTCCATAGCAAACCCCACTGATATTGGGGTTTGCATTGATATTGTAATAATACCCCAGTTCAGGATGCAAACGATATAATACATTTCAAGTGTGGAGCCACACAGGGAACTGAAACTGTCCCACAATGCACTGCACGGTGACATCAATGACAGTGAAACTTCATGGCATGCAATTGTTGATGACTAACGAGCTGTGGGTGGACATGCAGGGTTTTCGGGGCTAGAACACCTAGTAACACTCACAAGTTACTTTTTCCCTTGAATTACGTTGTAGTGAATCAAATACATGAAGCAAATATACCTTTTGCCTCTCTCTGACTAACTAGACCCTGGGGAGCTCGACTGTCTAGCAACCGTCACTGACCTCCTCTCTTCAGACTGTGCACCACCATCAGACAGGTGACCACCATCTTGAAGACCAGGGCGTCTGAGAGCACGGGGCAGGCGCTGTCCGCATGAGGTTCCTCCTCTTCCTCGCTAGGGGGCTGGTGGGCGCTGCCGTGGACCGGCAGGGGCAGATAGAAGAGCACCAGGTTGAAGTCCTCCAGCACCGACTGGCAGAGCGACGTTAGCTCCGTCTCCATTAGGCTACACAGAAAGACAGGATGAGAGAGAGACAAACTACCACAGTCGCTTAAAGTGGAGCAACATCACCGAAACATACAGTGCCCTAAAACTGTGCATAAAAATACAACAAACACTGGTTTGCCTCAATAAAAGTGACACTGAGTGTATAGTGGTTCAAATTCAATAAGGAAAACTGGACCAGGTGGTTTTAATCAGGCCACATTAAAGTTTATACCACGGTGATAGAACCAAGTTCACCGTTACAACAAGGAGTAGTAGAAACCAAGTCCCTCTCGCTGAATAGTTATGACCCTAATACTATATATTGACAACAATGACAACGTGCACAAGGAAAAACCTATAAAAATAAATGGAATGCACCATAGGGCAAGGCTTCCATTCACAAGCTGTTAATTCAGGATATAACAGAGGCACAGCGTGACCATAAGAGAGGTAGATAAAAGCAGCAAACCCTCACCTGTTCTTGGGCTGCAGGAGGCTTTGGAGGTACATGAAGCTGACCAGCAGGCGCTTAATGTCTTTAGACCTGAGCACAAAGTCAACGGAAGGTTAGACTTCAAATAAAACTGGTCATTCATTGTTATCATTAAAGAAAAACACTCTCTCTATCTCTCTCTCTGCAGGAACTCGGGGCACTTCCGCGGTGGTGTGAATGTTTACAGGAACGGACCCCTAATCGGCCCGTTCAGCCTTTCTGTTTCCATTGTGGTGCTGGACCTACAACGTTGACTTTGCGCTTCGATCCAGACGTAAATTCTGAGCACGACAAAATAATGATACATTTCTCCAGCGGCAGCACGCCAGCACCAACATTAGAATGTTAAACCAGAGATTTGCCAGATAACGTTAGGATCGAGTCGACAGTTGAATGTTGCTCTAAAGTTGCTAAATATGAAATGGCCTAATGGCAGCTGTAATTACTTGAGAAATTAATATAATGGCGTTTGTTGTTGTCTTCTACTTTGCGTTTAACCAATAAGCACTGAACCCAGTCCAGCAGTTTTTCAGGGCCGGTCAGAAGTACCTACTTCTTTCGGCCCTGAAAGCGGCCCCAAAAGAGTTCCCAAAGGGTTGGTTCCTGCAGTGGAAAATTGACGTTTGGTGCCGCCCCCCACTAAAACGGCCTGCAAGTTCCTGCAGTGGAAAAGCGCCTTCTCTCATCTTCACCTCTGGCGGGAAGGTGACAGCTTCTTTATCTCCTGTTTCTTCACTTGGTGGTACATCTTGGCAGCCTTGTCGAATAGGCGCTTCAGGTTGCCGTAGGCGCCATCGAAGGGTGTCTCTGATTGGATGCTGGCACGCACACACACGGGTAGAGAGCAATAAAGCTCCGTTAGCAATGGACACTTATGAAATGTGGTTTAGTGAACAGGGTTAGCGGAGAAGTATGGGAAGCATCTCACCAGCGCAGATAGTAGTAGGTGGCCTCCACATTGTAGAACTTGCTCCCGGCCAGTGTGCCAAGTTGGTTAAAAGGCATTCCTGCAGACACACAACAGCAGTTCAATACAAGTAACTGAGTAAGTCAAGTTTCACTTTTAAGTATTGAAAAAAACTAGGCCGCAAATCTACTTGTTTCTAAATATAGAACAAGTATGTAGTTCAGGCCGATCAGTGAATCCATACAAGAAGCTAACTGTTAGTTGTGGGGGTGTATACAGTAGCAGGTTCCTATGAATAATTGAGTTTTCCTTTAATATTTTTTTCCATTCACTTAACCATTTAAATGCCCCGGTTGCCTCACTTTGCAACAAAATAATGTTTTTCTTCCACAGCATCCGATTCCTAAAAGGATTCTGTCCCATGCTTGGCAGATATTGTTAACCCAAATAGCTTGTTTAAGCTAATGAAAAAAAGATAGTCAATGAGATCCAGTCCCTAGAGAGGCCACTGTTCCCAGATGAGCGCAGCCGTTCTGCATTACTGCCACTCACCTACGTGTGGCGTGACGGACAGGGCCTGGTGGTAGAACCTCTCCGCCAGCTGTTCAGCCTCCACGCCAGCCAGCTCGTTCTGATAGCGGGCTGCACAGGACAAAGCTGGTTAACTGCCCAAGTAGCATCGCTTCCCTTATCAAAACTAATAATACCGCCATATTCTATTTTTGCCACCACATCTGTTTCAAAGTATCCAAGTCACATTTCATTTCACATAATCACACATGCACATTTTGTTCCCCCTCCACAGATGTGGAAAACACAGTTCAGCAACTAAAATTAAGAATGGGTATGTTGAATTTAGGTGTGCTAATGAGAAAGAATTTCTAAATAGTATTGTCAGTGCTTGCTAAGCGGCACACCTAAACCCACACCCCTATACCCATTATTACGTTTATTGGTTGCAGCTGTAAGGGTGACATGTCTCCCTTAGAGAAAAACCATAACATTTGAACTTAACAAATAAGGGCTGTGAAAAGGGTTTGTTAATGACGCAAACAATCTCACAGCCAAATAACACCCACAGTACGCCTACAGTACAACGTCCAAATAAACACAGCCAGACATTCGGTAGCACTTGAAATTATCATCGATCGAATGTATCATCCTAGTATTACCTAGATCTCCCAGGTAGACCAGACAGCGATGACAGGCCATCTGTGCCCACTCCATCTCTTTGGGGGTAGCAGACACTGGTTTCTTTCGGCCTACAGGAAAATATTTTAGTTTTTTTTAATGTGGGTAAACATGCGTCAGCGAGTCTATCTGTAATATTTGTAGGAAACAGAGCTTCAGACCTGACCGAGAAAAGGTAGATGAGATTGATTGGTTGCATTTATGACTGATTTTGAGATATTTACTGTGTCTGTGTGTGTGTGTTTGTGAGAGTGAGTGAGTGAGTGAGTCAGGGATTAGGTGAATGAAAGATATTTTACAGAGAGGAGGAAAAGAACAAGGTATGGATGAGGTGTTACTGTACATTGGTTACAACCACAGTATGGAAAGGCGTTACAAATGTTAGCCATTTCAATTCAATGTGATGCTCTGCTTGTGTGCATGCTCAGTTGAACTTCTCTCTCTGTGTGTGGGTGTGTGCGTGCGTGTCTGACCAATGAGGGGGTCGGTGACATGTGTCCAGTCGATGCAGTCCTGCAGCTCTAGCTGATAGTGAGACTGGATGTAGAGCAGCAGGTGTTGGTAGAAGCCCACGCCAGCAATCAGGTGTGTCCGGTAAGCGCACTCCAGGGCACTACGACTGTGGATGTGCTGCAGAAGCCAAAACGCAATGGGGGGTTAACAAAATAGAGGGATAGGGCTACCGGGAGAAGGCTGAAAGTTGAACAGGATATTAAGTACCTTCTTGTTGGTCTTGATAACCTGAATGACCTCATAGTAGACCTTTCTCCAAAGCAGCTCCTCAGCCTTACGGCCATAATCAACAGGGTGGAGGAACATCAGCTTCACACATAGCTCCCTCAACCTGAAAACACACACAAATGAAAGTGGACAGACAAGCGCACACAAAGTGAAACACATAGGTAATTGGGAATAGTGAGTCTACAAACCTCAATGAGAAATTGCTCATTTTGTATAGTGAGCAGTCACTAACAATAGACATTACTGTGGGTCCCCAGGTGGTGAATATTCAAATACTCAGTGACTAATACTATAATCTGCATTTACTTATGATCACAGATGCCCAATGTTAATCTATACAACCTAGAAAGGTAAATTCTCCTATTCCATGCAGACAAATAGGTTGGGTATGCAAGCGATCGAAAACAGGAGTACCTGTTGCGTTTATTTTAATATGTACTCATAATATGAACTTGACTATGTTTACAATGGAGAGTGGAGAGGCATAAAGAGAAACAGGGACCATTTTAGCGCCGTCTTCAGTATAGCTCACGTGACAATACCTTAAATTACTCTCCAGCCAAATATCCACTGCTTATACAGTGCCACAGATGGAAGGATTACAGTGATATACATTTGATATGAAGATAAATTGTTCAGTCTGGTATTGTTCAAGGTCTGTTAAATACTGCAGTGTATATTTTTTTTAAAAGAAGCCGATCCATCTGAGTGAACCAGCAGCAACATGGGACAGTGTTAACAGCTGTGTGGAATGTGGATTCATGCAAACACAGATGTCTTCAAGGTCAAACAGCATCACATGTGACTACAATAACAGCAAGCACATAACATCACTGGTGGTAAGTAACAGGGCGTCATGCTGACCCTTTACACACACAGCTAAACCTACTTGTTGCGAAGACTGATGTTCTCTGGCTTGAAGACCTCTCTGTAGGATGCTTTGCTGGCAATGATAACATCCAGCTTGTGCACAGACTCTACCACAGCTCTATGTTATATGAAACAATAGAACGCGTTACAAACACGTTGAGGATTCATGATAAAACGTGCTAGTCGCCAAGCAATTTAGGGACCATTATTTCAATCACGACATGGCGTTAACAAGTCGTTATTGGCTTTTAATACAGGACATATAACGTTAATAGTAGCAGTAGACAACACCAATCAGGCAAATGTTTCTACACCACAACTCCCGCGTTGCAGGAGTGGCTATGCTATGGATAAAAAACAACAACAACCCAACTAACTAGTCAAGTGAGTGGCTTAGCCAACACCCTCCTTGTTACATGCATTGGTCAGTCAACATTAGCTAAGACAATAACGTGAAAGTTAGCATCTAGATTAGCCAGGCAAAATGGCCTTGGTAACTCACCTGTAAAGCCGCTTGATGAGAAGGACTTTCGCCTCTGGTTCACTATCCTGTCCAGGTCCACTCATATTAGCAACTGGCAATATTATCTGATCAGTCGCCCCAGCTTTCCTTCCACAGCTCCCGGGCCACAGTTGTCACGGCTGCCCGGGCTGGTTCCCCGGCACTGACAACTGTGTTGATAGCTAACTAGCGTTAGCTACCAGGCTAACGTTACTTCTCTTCTCACCTAAGTCTCTTTCGTTTTGGGGTCCTTTGGCAAGACCCCCTCCACCCATCCGTTCTGAAAATTGGGTAGAAGGGGGTGCCTGATAATTTCTTCGATTCCTGGTCAACTAAAACGCTCTGATATGTTCCTTGTGTTGTTCCTTATTCCAGCCATCTCTACGAAGGCGGCCATTACTCCAATCAGGCAGGATCGCCTGGATATCGCGAGATTACCGTGGCGTGTAATTCAGGGTTGCCAGGTTCTTCTTCCCAAACAAAAAAATGGTGACCAATTTGAGTAAATGCGTTTTACTGAGCATGTTTGCTGTATCTCCACTTCACTGTGGAGATACAGCAAACATGCACAATTTTGTTTTTGTGCATTCCATGACAAATTATTGATTGTTTAATTTTGTTTAATTTAAAAATACTCACTCTAGTGATTCCCTGTAATCATCTATTTTCTATTTACATTGCCAACAAACCTGCCTTTCCTCAAAATTGTCAAACAGTATGAAAACCCAACTTTGACAGCTCCATCAGAATTTGTGCCATCACCGGACAGAGACCCTTTCATTGGACTGAGAAGACAGATCACACACCAGCAGGCACACCCCTAGTTTCACCCCTAATTCTAATCCAGGAGGTTATAGGGCTATACATATTTTAAATTGAGTGCAGTTTAGGTGTTTTTGGCTACCTGTCCAAGAGCTCCAATGAGCCATAATGCATGCCCAATCACCAAATGTGTATGTCCATCATCAGTGTCTTACTAGCCTAGCTTATTTGTTTATATATCAATTGCTTACAGGTCTTAAACATTCAGAGGTTTCCATAGCTATTCGTTCATGTTGTGCATAAACCACCTGTGTGGTTTATGCACAACACAATTGATTCGCTAAGAAACTGCAGGTGATAGTATGAGGACAATATGTTTTCTATACTGAGTACTGTTCCCCCTTTTGCAGATCCTAATAATAATATAAAATATGGGTGCTAGTTTACATCAAACAAAAACACTGCTCAAAATGTTTTTATGAATTTAATAATTTATTAATTTCTTTATTTACGTATTTCTATCTCCAAGAATCACCCACCCAAAAAATATAAATTCCAGTTTTATTCAAAAACAAAGGAAAAGAAATGATAGCATCCACCGCATTAAAGGAATTAATCAACAAAATCAAAGTGGCAATAATCATTATTATTGTTACACTAATAATTCAATGATCAGAATATCCACATTCATAACAAATCCATGTACAACTGCAATACACTCTTCAACATCACTCTTCCATTAATATACACAAAATCCCCAAATGTATGTCTTTTCTCAAAACAACAATAGAGGAGTTTGGGGGAAGGAGGGGCTATGGCTTGTCAAGGGGTATGGAAATGATGACGGATCTAAGATAGGTTAGGATTATAAGGGGGGAGGCACACTTACTTTAGAAGAACCTATACAAAAACAAGCAATGGCAAATACTGTAGTGAGGGTACTTCCATGGAGGGATTTGCCCTTCTAACCAAATCTTCAGGTGACAAACGGTTAGAAGGCTCCATGAGAAGCAAAATTTAGGGAACTAAATTTTAAGTAATATATAAGGGTTGTCGGAATAAATATATATACGTAACTCTGAATGACAACCATTGCAAACATATATTTTAGGAACCTAAAGATATGCAAGAACCCAAAACAGTTGAGTTTCAAGGAAACGCAGATGACGGTTTCTGGAAATATTTTCATAGTCTCTATATATACAAACATTGCTTGGTCACTCAAATCTACTTTAAAAAAGCTTTTAGTTGGTCAAAATGAGTGCAAGCTTATAAGATTATGAGTCACTATTTGTATGAGCGCTTTAAGAATGCAGCTAAGTGACAGACTTGGCTATTCTAAGTCTGCACAGAAAGTGCCATTGATAGCTGTCCGTACACTTTAAAACAACTTTCCATGCCTCAATATTTGTAACTTGAGAAGACATTCAGAGAGAGAAACATTAGAGGAAAATAACTGTACACTCTGCACGTACAAACAAACTGTATATACACATAGACACACCATATATACACATTTATCCAGTATATACACAAAGATAGATCCAGTACACACATTTATATACAGACACTCACTCATTTCGGCAGAGTCTCTAATATGTCTCTCTCTGTCATCGCACTGGTGAATAGAGGTGAAAATGGCAATGATTTGGTGTCAATGGGGTCCATTAATAGAAATAAATGAGGGGTTTTACAGCAAAGTGACCTCAGAAGTGGCCACAAACGGCCACACTGAAACCAAGAAACTGTCAGTTCACCTCTGCTCAGTTACTCTAGACAGATAGTTGAATGGCAATACAAAATACTAGACAGTAAGAAGTCCTTTTTTTTCTCTAAAGAGTTTCAGATCGTCCATTAATGGAGAGCTCCATGGCGACAGTTGGGCAAAAAAAACATTGTCATCCGTCCACTTCATGAAATCTATGTTAATGTGTTAATTATTAGCAAGAAGTAGAGGAGCACAGGTCACAGCAACGTGCAAATCATTGTACGGGGGAGAAGATAAAACACGCTTGTCCCATTGGTCCGAGTCCTAGAGTGATTATTTTCCTCCGTGTTAAGATTGTCTTATTAAGAAATCTTGGTTAATATAAAATGGATCATTTATGAACTTCCATTGGATAGAGGCATCACCTGTCTTTATCAATAAATAAATATCTGTTTTGGAAGATTTATGATAAGGAGTTTTTGTTTGTACTACGATAAGAATAAGCAGTATCATATAAATATAAATAATAACATTCTGTCCTGTTTTAAAAGTTTTAGTTGAAGCAAGTTTTCAGCAGTTTCACTTGTATAGGCTGTGCATATTTCATTTTGTTTAATCAAAAGTCTGAAATTGTTATTTTTAAAGCAAGTGCTAAAACTATGAATTAAAAACATAATTTACATAAGAGAGCTAAAAATGGAGTAAAATAAGGTTGCTAAATAATGCTTTAAGATACAGTATCTAGATAAATAGTGTAGATGATCTGGAATCAAATACAAAAGAAAAACAGCTATTATAGAAAAAAAAGACTATTAGTAAAACGAATAAGAGAGAGCGACGAGTATAGAAACACTAAACTGAAACTAGATATCATGTAAAAATGAGTCAAGCACCTTTGAAATCCACCTTACCCACAGTACAAGACAACTCCCTCTCTCCTGCTCTGGGCAATGCCTTTGCCTCCTGCAGTTCTACTGACTGGTCTGCATAGTGTTCACATGCGTGGCAGGCCAACAAACACCTATTTTTCAAAAGAAAATCCTACATCCAAAAATACAAAGAAATCCAGTGATCCAATCAGAGAGAGAGGGCCCAAGTAAAGTGGGGGTTTAAAAAAATAAAAAGATAAAGAAAAGCCCAGCAGATCCTTACATGGTCCGCTGGGGCTCTGCACCATCCTTTGAGCAAAAGGGCTGGGACCAGCGGCCCAAGTTCCCCCTTTGTCAGCCAATTGCGTCACGAGAGAGGGCTCTTGATATTTGGCCATGCCACCCTGTGGACTGCCCATGGTGCATCAGCCAATTAGGTTCCAGATTGTCCTCCACGAAGCTTTGTGAGTGGCTAAGGGAAGAGAAAAATGGGGAGAAAGAGAGAGATGGAACGAGGGGGATGCTAGATCAGTTGCTACTAGCATAGCTAAGTGATCTCATCCTACATGGAGCAAGTATCTGAAGGCAGTCTTTTCAAAGCTGAAACATATCTGCTTTTTTCAATCTTCAGCTCTGAGGCAATTGCTTGTTTACCTGAGTCTTTCAATTATACTGTACTGTATGTCACTGAGGTATTTATATGGCGATATTAATTTCTCAATCACTGATTAGCTTACAGCTCTACACTCACTCATAATGTGCTGAAATCATCTGTAAATCTTGTGCTAATTAGTCACACAAGATATTTTTTTTGCAAAAAAGTAGCCCTACAAGCATCTGTAATGAAATGAAAGAACAAACTTTCATTGTGTAGGATTGCTATTGTTATTAGCATTTAGTGGTTCAGCCATTTAATTCCCCATGTGAAGCACTAGCGTCGGCCATGATTATTATTTTTTAAATGTAAAATACACTAAAACTGCGATGAAACTCCGCCACTCTTCCACAAAAATGCTAAGCTAAGTTGTCGCAGTGAAATTCGCGGGACGCTACGAACACAAAACAAATTCACATTCGGACAAACAGTTGGACAGTTCATACACAAAAAATGAGGGGACATGTAACACATTACGATTTTAAAGGCTTTTGTTTCAAGACTTTAAAAAAGCGAAATCTCTTTATATCAATGTTAGTAAAAAATAAAAGTATATCAGTTAATTAACAGACGATTCAAAATATGTTGTCTCAACATTGTGTTGGGCTCCATCTTTTACAAATCAACATTATTTGGTATAGTTCTGTGTCATGTTATGAGAATATGTTCTATTTGGTATCTAATTTTAGTGGGAAAATTTTATTTTATCGTGCATACACAATGAAAATTTGTGTTCATTACTTATCATAACCAGATGTCTCAAAATATACTATGCTGTATCCTAGGCACTTAATGGCTAGAACTGACTGGTGTTACCTGATTGAAATAGGTCTATATCATGATGCATTTGAGAACTGACACGGCGGTTCAAGGAAACTTAGTGTATGAGCAATATTTTCAGTGACAAAATGTGCCTTTCCTTCACAAGTGAAATTATGTAGTTTTTCTGTAATCACATACCATATAACCAAATAAGTCTTTATCTTAATGAATCCGTAAAGTACAGATTTTGGCACTGAGAATGTTATCTTTGATACATATCTTACTAATGCTAACCAATCACACCTTCAAACATCACAAAATAATAAATAATTTGTGCAGTAGTCACCCCAAATATCAAATAAATTGGGAAGAGTTATTCCCGGTGACCTACCCTTTATTTTTTATTTTTTGCGATTTATGTAGACCTATCTGTCTTTCTTAAATTAGAGATTGGAGGAGTGTTTTCACCAAACCATGACCTTAAAACCCACTACCCTTTGGGGTTTTAAAAACACAGAGGGACAGAACAAAGACAGACAAATAAAAGCATAGAGAATAAAATGTCTAGACAAACAGCTGAAGAGAGGAAGACAGTGGCTGAATGATGAAAGCAACAGCGCCATGACACAGACAGACATTTGACTTGAAAATGGCACCATTTGTTTCTGTTTAGCACCAGTTGATCACATGTCGGTTCTGAGATTGAGAAGAGAAAAGATACACAAGCTCAGTCCAAAAACAACAAGTCCTTTAGATTGGAAAAAAATAAAATAAAATAAAAACAACAAATGTCTATTTGCATTTCCGTCGATTTTGTATTTTGTTGTTCAAAACCCTACGTTGCTCGATCTCTGGACTTTAAAATCCCTTTTCCAACTCTTAGTCCATTTCCTCATAATTTTGGATCTTCCTCTGTTACCACAATTAGTTATTTGAAAACCCTGTTGAAATACATTCAAAGGCACTAAGGAAGCCAGTCTACATTGCTATCTCTACCAACAGGCTTTGCAAGCTGGCATATGCAGTACAGGTATAATGAATACAGCTGAATCCACAGGAATCCAGGGATTATGAGCTGACTGATAGCACTACTAGACTAGTGGCTACTGAGTAGTCTTTGGAGAGCGACACATTCTATAAGTGCTTGTTCCTCGCATGTACAGTAATACTTTTCTTTTTTTTCATGAAGCCACAAAAACAAGCAATGAGCACACAAAGCAGATGTTCACATATCGGCTCGGTATGGTCGGCTGTATACCTGTGTATCAAACGCTTCGTTTGTGAAGGGGTATCACTATCCTGTCCTGCAAGAGTGATACTGAAGCTTTATCTGAGAGTCGAGAAAAGCGAGTGTCTGTTGAAGAGCCCTTAGTGGTACATGGTTGTATGGTACGTATGACGTAAATGCACTGTAAAACAGCTGTACAATAACTACCTCGCCCGCACCCCTTTCGTCTCTCTCTTGCCTCTACAAACAAAAACAAAAGAAAACCTACAGGGAATTTGTCTTTGCAAAAAAAAAAACAGTGTCTAGTTAAACAGAGGAGAAGGGCAGAGCCGGACGTTTTCCCTTCTTTTTAACTGTGCCGTCTCTCTCTGATTTGCCTCAGCGTTGCATTAGACCTGCCTCCTCTTCCTCAGCTAGGTTTTTGTGTCGGCGGTCGCCATGGTCCCTGCCGGCGGCGTGGTCGCCACGGGGGAGGGTGCCGGGTTGCCACGGAGCTCTCCATTCTGGCTATGTGGTGGGCGCGGGGCGGGCAGAGAGGGAGGGTCTACGCTTTGCGGAAGGACTCGGCCGCGGGGCGAGCCGTCGTAGCGGGCTCCCGGAGGGGAAACCCGGGGGGCGTGGCCGTTGAACGCTCCTCCTCCTCCGCCCCCCCCGCCTTCAGTTTTCACACCGGGGTCTGCAGAACCCAGGGAGGAAAGCTGGTCCTCCTAGCGAGACAGAGAGAGAGGGGGAGGAGGAGGAGGAGGAGGAGGAGGAGGGGGAGGGGGAGAGATGGTCGTAGGAGAAAGGCCGTTGAGTGGACAATGTGAAGGGCGAGGGGGCGGGGGTGTGGAGGAAACCCAACGGCAGAGGAAATGGACGATGGAGGAGGACAGTTCAACAAATGAGGGGTTCCAACAATTCAAAGTGGACAACGTGAGGCGTGACGGCGAAGCATAGGGTGAAGAAGAGGAGGGCGCATGGGCGTGGCAGAGAGAAAGGCAGGGTCAGATAATGGAAGAGGATTGGGCGACACAGAAAAAAGAGAGACAGAGAGAGAGAGGCAAATGAGTTACAACGCAGATGTATGGCGTACACCAATAGAAATGGTTGCATAGATAAAAGGAGACAACGAAAGAAAGGATGGAAGGAGTTCAATCTTCAGGTCAGGGGGTCCTGGTCCTCTTGTGACGGGTGGCAGAGAGTCAGTTTGGGGGTGTCAGACAAAGTCAGGGAGTCACGTCAATATTCTTCTTAAGTAATAATAATAGTTACCGCTAGGTCTCTGCTTAAAAGTCACTGCATGAGCAGCTACATTATCTTAACTCAACGAGATTAAAACTAGGGTTTATGACATATGGTTGCCAAAAATGCCACATAGCATCAGCCTAACAGGGCATAGAGACATGCAAAAAAAAACTTAAAAGCTCAGCGCCAATAATTTAAGAAGCATTGCATTCTATGTCTTAGAATGAAATCCAAAACAGAGCCAAATTTCACCAACCAAAACTTTTAACCCAAACAATGAGCTGCATTAAAAAAAAACGCATCCCGCGTACACACTGGGTTGGAACTTTTGATTGGTGAGTGAGGCAGAGTTTCGACAACTTTTTCTTACCTACTCTGGCGCAGAATAAGATCAATGCAAATATCAGTTTCATTTGAGTTATTAGTTTATTTCAAGGTCTGTTTGCAAGCCAGCACTTCCAGTCTTGTTCACTGTAGTCTGTGTTGGAGCAGTGGGAAGAGAAAACAGTACAGTTATAGGGCCATAGACAACTACTAAGATATTGAAAGATAATTTATATAAAGCTAATGGTGGGGAACTCTTAAGCATCTTAGAGTTTACAAAATACTCTTTGGCCATGAAAGCATTTAAAAAGGAATTCCCTTAGGCTTGTCTTCAAGTACTGCTTGAAGAAATGGTTTACAGTATTACTGTATGTACTCTAGGGTTTGTGGTTTGGCAGTTAGGTAATGTCTAGACGTGATACAAAGACTGTTTCAGTGAACATGGTAAAGGAATGCATAGACATGTATGTATCTTGAAAATACGTGGAGTATTTGAACTCCCATTGATTTATTATGGAAAGTTGAAAGAAATACACAGCATGTGTATGAAGCATTGTATGAATGGAATGGAGTGCCGGAAAAGGGTTAAGACAGGAAAGAACAGCGCTAGTTTGGTCTGCAACCAGTAGAGAAATGGTGCATAAGGATAGAATGGTAAACAGCAATGAGCGCATTGTATTTAAAGCATGTGTCCGTCGTGAGTAGTCTCTGTTTTGGTAGAAAACGCTAGAAAACAAGAAAAGTGGGGGAAAAAATTATCTGAATTGGTGGACCTTTTCTCTTCTCAATCAGAACCAAAATGAACGAGAATACATTACATACATTTGCAATGTCACCGGTGCTAACTGGTGCTATGAACAGCCCTTTCCCCATTTTGGCACACAGAATAACAGGATGCTAGTGACATGACTCCAATGACTTCTTTCAAACAAATTTCCCAACCTCCCATATCACTTAATATCCATGTGTAAATCATTACACATGTCTATTAAGGTAGAATACAAGGTGCTAAATGTAGAGACACAGGAATGTTTTCGACTGATATCCTTTTAAACTTACGAAACACACATAGCTCACTGTTCAAAACCAAAAGTTGTAGTGTTTGATTACTTGGTGTTATTATTTACAGCTTGGCATGAGAGTCTGGTTTGAAGCTGTAACTAATGGAAGTTAAAGCACTGGAACACAAAACACATAGTGGACTACTGAAATATCAAACACACAGGTTCTTACCCATCTCCTCCAATCTCATTTGTATGACGTTGACGGCTACAGCATAGCATAAACATTTTTCCTCCACGATTGAAACAAAAATCTGTATTTCACGTTTGTTAGTGCTGGTTAGTGCTGTGTGATTCACCAACTTAAACTTTAAAACTTATGCTTATTAACTTATTATAACTAGCTTGCCCAGAGAAGAACACATACTATAAAGCCAAAAACAAAAACAACACTGTACACGTGACAGATTTCATTTAGACGCACAGAGAAAGATGACACACACCACCACACAACCCACTAAGGTGCATGTGTGCCATCACACACATAAACACATAAATACCTGAACAAAACAAACAAACTGACAGACACGTACAAAAACATATGCACACAAAATCAATATTTTTCAGGGAAGGATTGGGTCAGATACGGAGATTTCCCATAATTCCCCATTATTAGGTGAACTGTTAGGGATGATAAAACTTTAATAAATGAATGATCTTTGAAATGTTTTGAGGAAGCATACACAGCAGTAAAATGTAAAGTGTTTTCTAATAAAGAAAATCCACTATAAAAAAACGACACAATAATGTTAGACCCATTAAATGAAAATATAGTGCATGATTGTTCAAGCATTATTTCCCAAATAGAATGTATGCTGTGTTAAAGATGATTCTACACTGGAAGCAATGTCCATACCCAGATACTGTAGTAATATCATTATGTATGCTATTTTCATATCTACCATCTATATTTGGAAATAAGGTGTGAATGAGCATCTGTGTGAATTTGCATAACTATTGTTTTTGTGGTGACCGTCATGCAGATAACTATGGTGTTGACTAAATATAAAGCTAAGTATATAAGTATATAAGTATACCACATTCATCAAGTTAAATAATGAATGTGGTGACTTTAAATGTAATGACAGATTACAAATTCTGCCAATGCCAACATTTGTAATGGTAAGAGCGGAGGACATAAGAATCAATGGTATCCATTGATTAGTTGTATTTCTCTGCATTTCTGATATTTCCATCTTCAGTGAGCAACAGAAGATGGCTACGGTCTGAATTCAAGAGTAATGGTTTGACCCAAATGCAAAGATTTACAGGAAGGTCTCCGTATATGACTTGGAAAATCATTTGCAAATAACAATGTTGGCATAAAGGCCTATGTCAATGAATTGTTGGTAATGGCTGACTTGTGATGCCTGTGTGGGGAGGCAGTGCTGTTGAGCACCGTGTCAGTTCTAAGCAAAACAGTTTTCATGACATTAGAAAGATTATCTTGGCTTTTATAGACCCATTAAAGTAATTCTTCCAGTCTGTCAGGGTATATTTAGTGGTTACCACTGGATATATGAGACACACCACTATACTTGAGGAGTGTTAACAAAAGGTTTGACGTATTTTTTGCTAGCTAAGTGCTTCTGCAACGTTGGTGTCAACCACAAGGATCATTCCGGAAACAAGAGTGAACAGAAATAAACCAAATTATTCTATTGTTACCTTTCCAAGATGGTGGCATGCCTGATGGCCTTCCTCACTCCTAACCTCCTTTACCTAGCACTCTGACAGGCCTCTCTATATGTACTACATAATCAATATCAAGAAAGGCGTAAACACTATGAGATGTGTGTCTCGTAGTGTTGTTTTTTTTTTGGGGGGGGGGGGTTTGCAGGGACGCACACAGAGAAACAGTAGAAGTGGAGAGAGAGGCAGCAGGTCATGGATGGACAGAGAGAGTTCCACTGAGGTGAAAAGCCGGTGGTGGTTTATTACCTGGACACTCTGGGTGGGACGGGCGCGAGACGGGGCTGCACTAGGATGGACTGACGCCTCCCCTAAGAGAAATCACCGTATCTCATCAACACAGGAGGAGAGGAGAGGCATATGTACGTCGGGAGAAAATCACAGGGGGCAGATAAGGGACAAATAAGGGACATTCAAAAGCACAAAGAACAATGCAAACACGACTCACGACACAGTGAAGGAAAAAAACCAAGTAAACGTGTAAAAGAATGTCTATTAACACACATACAGTGGACATATACATACATAATGGCCACCAACACACGGACACGGTCATCAGATAACCAAACAGCGCCAAAGCATTAGAGCGTGCTTGTGCTAGCATTCATGCTGAGGGCGCTACGGCGTGCACTCCGATGGCCGTCTGCATCTGAAAGCAGTGGGTTACTTAAGTCCGAAAGCCTGGTCATCTCCTTTGGAAAGGTTGGAAAACAGTCATAAGGACATGCATCTGTTGAACATGCAATCATCGGTGGTATACATGTATACAGACTTGGAAAACCCATAATCGTATTTCATATTGACATGTTCACATCATACTTTATCTCAACAGGATCATTTAGAATACAACATTAGGATCCACTCACGCATGCACACAGACACACACAATGTTGGAGCCACTACAAATACAACGCTCTAGTTTCTTAGAAGCATGTAAAAATGGGCTCATAGCTTTGTTCTGAAAATATTCTTATTCACACAAAACAAAGACTAATTCAGTTCAAATGAATCTAAAGATAATTTAATAATACTTTATTTTTTTTATCTTTGAGAAGTAGAAACGACCATGACCACTAATATGAACTATCTCAATGAAGCCATCAACTAATCCTGTCTGAAACACACAACATTCAATTAAATACTACTACTATTATTTAAAACAACGGCAGCCTATATGTTATGTCATATTATATTTGAACAGTTCTATTTTCTTCTGAAGACATTAATATAGTACGTTGTCTCATTAACGGTTAACCAAATGTGAGATTTGCTCTAATTATTTCACTGTCAAATTGTACTAATGACCATCGATCACTGCATGTTCTTAAGCCCTGTCACTTGCTTCATGTCACATTCACCCACCCTGCTGCTTGTGATGGTTAACTTAACAGCCTGCCAGAAGGCTCCCCCTTTGATTCTGTAAGCAATCCGTCCAGAGAATTCCCAAACATGACCATTTGGTAATAAGCAGGAACAGATAATTGAGGAAACTGTTTGAAACAGAGACAGGCCTTTCTATTATTAGCATCAGAATGAGCCAACAGAATTCCCTTCATGAGAAATTCCCATATGGGGCAACATTAAAGCATTATGGAATTTTCTTTGGTGTTTTCACACTACGTTCAAGATGTCGGTTGGCCCGATAGCTACTGCAAACCAAGTAAAAGAGTTTGGTTTGGTTCTCTAGTAAAACCACATAACCATTCCTTTAGCGTTTAATAGAACTCTAGTTTCATACTTTATTTTCCAATAGCTCTCATGAACCATTTAGCTGTTGCCCAAAATAGCAAAACTATTTAGGAATTATTCTATATCCTCCAGTTATCTCAGACATGAATGTATGGTGACAACAACAGATCTTTAGCAATGTAGACTACCAGACAGCACTGCACATTGTTTGGGATGTTTCTCATACAATACATTCAGCTGTGTGTACACTTGCACACAAAAAAAGCAGACACACACTGGCACGCACACACACACACGCACACACACACAGACACCTGCCCAAACACACAGATACACCTGCTGAAACACACAGAGACACCTGCACCAACACACACGCGCTCACACAGACCCCCAAAGTATACAAACACGCATACACGCCAGCGCGTACACACACACACACACACACACACACACACACGCTAGTTACAGGGTGACTCATTTGCGGTGAGCTCCCACAATTTGACAGGAGGAGAAAGGAGGAGGTGTGAGAGGAGGTTTCAAGCATGAACTGGAATTCATGGACACACTCCTGCAGGAAACAACGCCGCCACAGCACAACGCTTGATTCCCGGGCTGAGCTGTCCAATAGCATCGTCTGTGACCGCCGCGTGTGGTGTTACATGTGTGAAGCAGGCCTTCAGGAACCTAAACCCCACCCCCGACCCCCGTCGGCCGGGCTTCACAGAGGCACCGGACAGGAAGCGCCGAAGAACTGAGACGACAGGCGTCATCACAACAACCCTCAGCTCTCAGGCACAGAAGAACTCAGATGTGTGCGTGGGTGTGTGTGTGTGTGTGTGTGTGTGTGTGTGTGTGTGTGTGTGTGTGTGTGTGTGTGTGTGTGTGTGTTGGCAGTCAAACCCAAACAGAGACGGAGAGGGTCAGGGAACGAGGGTGGGGCACGACAACATGTACACCGGGAGCAGGAATAGAGGTTTGAGAAAAGAGAAAGCAAAAAAAACAAAAAAACAAAGGAGAGGAGAGCAGAACGAAGCACAGGCCACCGTACAGTCTCGACGAGAGAGACTAAGGAAGAGAGCCGCACAGACCTGATCTGCAAACATCCGGGTTTTTGGCTCAATGATGGCGCCGCCCCTTATCTCATCCTCCACAGCCATGAGTCTTGTTGGAAATAAGAGAGAGAGAGAGAGGGGGGAGGGGGAAGGAAGGGGAGGGCAGTGTCACAGAGAGGGAGAGAGAGAGAGAGAGAGAGGAAACACGGTGAGTTCAACAAATCACTCAGGTGCGCCTGTGATGTCAGCAAGATGGCCGCCACAACGCCTCGACCGCAGCCTGGCCGTAACAGTTCCCTCTTCCACAGGTACGTCACATCTAAATTTCAGTTACCGTCCCATTTATTCACACTGGCATATACACATGCCCAGTATATGCCAGGACCCGGCAGCGCGTACGTTTTGATGCTCATCTTATTTGAGAGTGCCAATGTTTCTTTCCACGCACCTTTGGGATTCATTACGATATTTTCTACATTTCATTGTGTTTCTTCCATATGGCAGTCGTGGCCAACCATAGCCAATTATGTCAAGGCTGATATTAAATGCTTAGATGACGGACCAGAATAGTCCCTGGGGAATCGCTCAAAAGAGATACAATATGGGGTGGGACCCCACCACCCAACAGCACTGCTTATATAACCCTTATGGTTCCAGGTATGTGCGTAGCTATCGCACTAATTCTCGTGCGCTGCTAGTCGGTGCACATTGCCACTGGTCAGGATTTTACTCAGGATTTAATACTGACTGACTGATCAAAAGGTTGGGGTCATTAAATGTTTGTACCGCAGAACCACAAGAACATGAAGCTAATTATACAGTGAGTAATTCCGTAGTACGGCGAGTTCCATGAAAATGAGTAGCAGTGCCTGAGGGTTGATATTTTTCATGGAAAGACCTCTTGTTCACATAATACCCCTACTCGTTTGGTCATTATAGTCTCCACTGCCAGTTATTCAGAACAGTCCCTTTTCATTGGCTTAATTGGGTTTTCAACTGATGGCCAATAGAAAATAGTCGCAGGCTAATTGAGTTAACATCCTTAGAACGTGTCTTCTCTTAGGGAGAGTTTGTTGACACGGGGCTTATTTAAAAGAGAGTAGATGTGGGACATCTAATGTCCGTATACGTGTCTCTCTTGGAAGAATATGCCAGTCAAATTAAAAAGGGACATTGATTTGGAAAATTTTTGCAACAATTTAGAAAAATCGATGCAAATTCTTGGAACAAGAGATACCAACCAATTAACAGCGTTCCACATATAGAGCCATTTTCTTCATCAGTGAGTTATTTTTTTCCATTCATTGTTCATGGTACAGTACATACATACATCTCATTATCGGATGTTCACATTCATAAAAAAACGAAAATCCACAGGTGGAGTTTCAAACAGAAGTGTTTGGATGTTTTATTCCATAAATAATGTACAGTGTTGAATTGCTTTACAAAAGAATAATAAGGGGGAAAAATCAACCAAAAACAGACATAAATATTAACACTGTCTCAGAAACAATGGAATGTAACATGGGTATACAGCATTAAGTCGTTGACATGAGTTCCAAAGGCAGACAATGATTTGTGATTGATATGTTAAAATAAATAAATAAATAAATCTTTATCCATTTACGCTTCAAGTACTGTGCTTGTGAGGTCAAGTCTTACATGCAGTCAACACAATGCAGCTATCTATAAATATGAGGTCATGATGTCTGAATATTTTGCTACAGAGGAAAAAAGGCAACAGACAGGAGATGTCTTACAAGACATGATCAATGTTAAGTCAAATGAATGTAAAAGCAGACCTGGACAAAATAAAATGTACAAATAATGATCTGTAGTTTTATTCCACCTGGGGAGATTTTTCTTCCATAGGAGAGCCTATAGAAGTCTCAGTTGGAACTTACTTGAACATGGCTGACTTAATAGTGCTACATAAATCCCATTTGATACAACACAAACATTGTTTGCAGATACTATTTCACCCAGGTCTGAGCAATAGTCATTCATAAACCCTTGCAGTGTTTGGGCTTCATATCAATCAATCCTGCATTAATCACACTCTCATCAAGCCAAAACTCTCCAAATCACCTCTATCAACATAGTTGCAAGGGTTTAACAGACTTTCTGAGCAGTACAATCTATACAACTTATCAGTATATGCTTGCTACAAAAAGAGAGGCAGAAAAACTGTCAGAAAAAAGAAAAGGATTTAGTTGCCCATACTAATACTAATTAAGTTAGACCATAACTGCATTCATTGTATGGCGTTTCTGTCAAACTTCCTCAGACACCTATATGGACCAACATGTCATTGGACACACCAATGACAGTTCAAAAATCCTACCAAGCATATACAGCAATATCATACAGATAAAGAATTTGCTTTAATAAATTACCAATCGCAGTCTCTATTTTTATATGCAGAAAAAATGCAGGAAAGAAAAGTCAAACACGATACAGATATGTAAAAATAAATAAATAAACAAACACTGCAAAAATAATTATAACACTGCAATAATTATATTTAGTCTCTATAGTATTCTGCAATTTACAGTATTCAAGGTCAAGGTCAAAATATGTCAAAATAAATATACTTTTTTGTGTGCTGATTGTTACTCATTACGGCACCTGGTAAAAGACTTTGTAGGCAGGACGTTACTGTATGTATTGTATCTGTATGTATTGTATCTGTATACACACTGTTCATTCAACATTCTGCATATGAATACTACATGTGCCATTGCACAAACAGTACACATACGGTAGATGCATGTAATCTAGTTCTATCCATTATTACACATCTCTTACCAAAAAGTTGGCTATTGCAAGGTTAAAATAGTAACATTATATATCATTATAAATAGTTTAAATAAATGTCATTGATACAATATATATATATATATATATATATTTGTTATTATATATATATATATATGTTTGTTATTGTTATGGCTCTTACGTCACTAACTTCAATAGACTATGAATA